>JAHQIW010004694.1:0-32890 GCA_019055375.1 Parelaphostrongylus tenuis
TTGCTATGGTGGTCAATGTAAGAATTGTAGAGAATTAGTGAATTATCAGTCCAACCTCATCTGTTTATTGATGAGGTGAAGTTCTGCCGTAAACGCGAATTGCTCTTGAGTGCAAGGAAGGCTGTAACATCTTGATCATTACTCGAGCAAGTAATCACCATAGAAACAATAATGATTTTCGGCGTTGAGGTTTGATGGAAGCAGATGTTGATACTGTTGTCTTGCTGTATGCCAGCTAATTACTCCTACTATCAGAGGATAGATTGTCATTACACAGAAAATTGATGTCCTCTGGAATTTGATCTCATCGGCATGCATATGCTGGTGAACTACTGAGTGACGTCAATCCTCAGTTAAACTTCTGTATCAAAGCGCTATGAATAACAGCACCTTGGTTTTTCTGATGTTTTGTTCTAGTCGATACCTCTCAACGTGACAACTTCAGAGACCATCTGTCGAATATGTAACATTTACAACACTCTAGTCCAATTATCGTTCCTTTTAAAGGAAAAGCTGCAGAAATATCAGTAAGAACTACTGTTTTTCCGTTTACTACCTACATTCTGCGGATCTTTTTTTAGAAAGTGCTATAATTGTTCTTGACATTAGAAATATGTTATCTTTCAAATTCTCACTCATGCCGCTGAGTCCTGGTTGATCATGCTTCCTTTTTCAGTTTTTCTCAGTAGCGACCTTTAGTGAAATTGAGTTTAAGCATCAGCAAGAACCAGTGTTTTCTAAGGTTTTCTTAAAGCTCGTGTTTTCCTTAGACTGTATCAGAATATACATAGCACATGATGAGTACCTCATTGCTTAACCCTTGACGGACGACGTGTGCCAACTAAGGTCTACGATTGCTTGAAGGTCTTTCTCGCTGGACCAAACTTTCTAGACACATGGTAATCATTCAAAAGCTCAAATTTCTGAAATCTCAACAATGTGTCTAATTCCTTAAAAAGACTTTTAATTATGTAGTAACAGAATAGAAAAAATGAAATTGTGCTAGACATTCCATTTGTTTTATTTGCCCGGCTGCGGCTTCTTTATGGCTCTTCATAAAAGTGTCAGGAAGTCTTTAAATAGCACAAATCTCAGAAATTTGAATGATGTAATTGTTTTTTTTTGAGATTATTATAGAACAATGTAAGAGGGAGAAAAGATCAAGTTTTACACCTGAATTGTTACCCCGCCGCTTGGACGTCATAGGTGGTTTGTTGGTAATTGTGGCTAAATTCTAAGTGTCAGAGGTATTTTTTCGTCACATAAAGAATGGAGTATCACAAATTAACCTTTTGTAAAGGTTTATTATTATGAAGAGTGGCTATTTATCTCAAAATTCTTCATTTTTTGAAGGTAATACCACGTCCTTATAGGAAAATAAACAAAATTGCGACCCTTATTGTGCATTTGTACCGCCTGTCTTCGAAAGCGTAGATAGAAAGCGCATCTTCTACAACTAAACATCTTTGATAGAGGACTATGTGGAAGTTATTTTAATACGCAACTCGAATAAGTGTAGGAAGAGCGCGCGCTTATTATCGCTTATGATAAGGTATTTCTTCTGTCAATACCCATGTTGAAAGAAAACGTATATTCCGTCATTTCCAGATAAAGTGTAGTCATTCGATAGCTTAAATCTCAACAAATTGGAATGTGTATTCTATTTTCTGATATAAGGCTTTTGGTCTATTTTGGTCTACGTTGCGACAGTGAAAAGAAAATGTCATTCAACACTCAAGCATATTTCGATGAGCAAAGCTTTTTCTCAAGAAGTTCTGCAATTATTAAACAGCGGAAATTTCTATAAATTTGATATCGTTTTTGGCTTTCACAAAAACGCTCTTTATTGCTCTGCACCACTGAAGTTTAGACTGAATTTCACATACGGCGCATATGCCTTTCACCACTATGTGATTGGATGATGCAACATTGGCATCAACTTGTCGCCGTTAATATCCAGTGAGCAGCTCAGTTATCAAAGAATTCAGTGGTGTACGCGTCCCTTGGAAAAGTCTTTTTGCGGACTGTAACAGTAAGAATGAAACTGTGTTGCACATCTGAGTATTTCTCGCTGAACACGGCTTTTCTCTCAGGTTTTCACACCCATTCAATAGCGCAAGTCCCAGCAATTTCAAGGATAAACTTAGCTTACGGGAAGAACTTCTTAACATGGTGCTATAGTATGCACAATATTGGATTTCACTCTTGGTGCACACCGCACGCCACGTATAAATTGCGCTGCGTGATCGACACGGCGTCGAGCGTGAAACTCAGTAATCTTTTGCTGTAACAACGAACTATACGTTTTTTTAAAAAACCGACCTTGTTATTGAGATCGCTGGATTTGTGTAGTCGAATGGTTATTGGAAGTCTAAATGAAAATCTCTCTCCAGCGAAGAATGCTTGAGTGTGAAGAAAAATGTTACTTCACCTTTACAGTGTTGAAATTCCTGATAATTAGCCTGTCGAATAACTGCTAGATCCCAAAAAGGAATTATAATTACCTTTCCTGAATATGGGTGCGGATAGGAGAAAAGTATCGAGAATACTTCTTTTGAGACACATACTTCTGACCAATAGTTTGCATAATGTCGATGTCCTAAGCCTTTTATTCAAACATGGTTGTCCTCTCCCGCTTACAATTCTTCCACTTTCCATATGCTCTTAACTTTTTTCAAATATATCAACTCTGAATAATTGAAAATAAACGAATGAATGGTATAATCTCAGTTGTTGTAAGAGTTTTCGATGAACGATGAGGTATTGAACACAGCATGTATAATCATTTTTGACAAATCACTGGCTGTGCTTCAATTTTTTCTTTTTGTGATGACTCGTGAGTCTTGTATAAGACTGGGGGCAAAACTAAGGATTTTCTATACGATCCCCTTTGTACAATGCAATACAATTGACTGAATGTCAATTCAGTATGATTGCGTAGTGAACCAGCGTTTTTCTCTACAAAAAACACGTATGACTAAACCAAAAACGTATGAGCGAATCGAGAAAATTTTGTTCTATCAAGATTTTACAAGAATTTTGGGAACTGTTCTCAGAAGGAGGAAAAAATCCTCAATCAAACAAGGAAAACCGTAAAATCCGCTCTGCTCGCATCGATTTCCACAGCCACCCCTTAGAGGGTTAATCCAAATATATGTTTTGTATGGTAATTTCGAACGTAGCCTCAAATCATTTTAAGAATATGTCGGAAGAGATTTCTTTTATGCTGGTGTTAATAAATGCAGGATGGACGACTTCTATTCATGAAGTGGTCATATTGCTTACGAATGATATTTAGTTTGCATTTCATTTCGTGGGACGCTGTATGACGTTGCATCTGTTTCAACTACTACGATCATGGCGCTGTGTCCCCAAGCGAATTTGTATTGGCGCATATCGCGATGGAATTCAGGGAATTTATTGAACGAATTGGGTTCTAAGGACCCACTGTCATCACGAAATGAAGTTTATTGAAGTGGCCTCCATAAGGGTGAAATTAGCAGAAACAACGCCCATATGTCGAAAAGTCTATATTTCTACCGTTCTAGTCTATGATTGCACTGATCGATAGCTTGAGAAAATTCGATTTTTACTCCGAGTGGCTTGTCGAACGACCTCCATACTACCTCTTACTTACGGAAAAAGATAGCTCTCACAATATACCTCACAATTATTTTTGAGCCACACTTGTCAGTGGTCTCTTAAATGGGCTGCCTTGTAGAGCCCGATGCACGTGTTTCGATCTTGCGATGTCGTCAATCGAGCAGTTGCCCCTTCTCGTCTTTTGCCAATCCTGTGTGTGTGCTCCAGTTCCCACACTAAGAGTTAGTGACAAAGAACGTTTTACACTCTATGCAGAGTGAAATTCTCACCGAACGTAGAGTGCTGTAAACTCGACTGCTCTTGGTTTATATATTTAATATATTGCTTCTTTCGTTTCAAGTGTTTCCTTAAGACCACAGCCCAAATTTCAATATGCCTGATAAATATTGTTGAGTCAAGCATGTCAGTGGCCACGCATGTGCTACTCTTAGTGTTGGAAGTAGAGCACCCACATAGGATTGGCAAAAAAAGACGAAAGGGTAATAACTGCCCGACTGACGAGATCGCAAAACTGAAATACGTGTACCGGGCTCTGCATGGCAGCTCATTCAACAGAACACTGACATGCATTGCTCAAAAATAATTATCAGGAATACTAAAAATTGAGCTGTAACCATAGGACATACTCGAAACGAAAGATATAACGTCTTCATTTGGAAAGCGTTGGCTCAACTTCGCTTTCTTGGCATTGAATAGTGGAATTTTGTGCCCAAGTAAACTTTTCGCCATAACGAGATTGATTATTGATGGGGATGAGGTTCTATCGCATGCAGTGAGCATTACCGTTCTTCACGCTATTTATTATTGTCTAATTTGAGCACTAAGACAACTTCTGGTTATTGCACCGAGTTGAAAAATATCAAAAATAGAGGACCTACGTCGCAATATATCTCATAATTATCATTTGAGCCAGCATGTCACATGGTCTACTATAAGGTAGACTTATAGAGGCTCGATACACGTGTTTCGACCTTGACAGTTTCTTCAGTCGGGCGGTACCGTTCGACTTTCGCCAATCCTCTAAGGGTGCTCAATTGTCCATACTAAGAGTAGGCGACGACGAAACACGTGTATCGGGCACTGTAAGTTTGCCTTCTAACCGATCACATGGCATGTTGACTCTAATGATAGTTATGAGAGAATAGTTATGAGATATGAGATAAGTTGCAATTTGGGCGTGGTCTGAAGAAAACACTCGAAACGAAAGGTATGTCGCAATATTTGATTTTAGGATGCAGAATGATACCTGAATGCTGATTATTATTTATTTGTGGCAATGAATCAAGGGCAATGGTTGCTGACATAAGAAACAAAGGAAAATTACGCTTGAAATACCACTAGATACAAGAACAAAAAGGAGTGTTCAATAAGAGCCCCAATTACGATTTTTCTTCGTAGGAATGTGATCACTTCTTCAAAATTGGGGATTAGAAAAGAAGCATCGGCGTTGTTTCTAGGTCACAGCGACTAATATTGTTTTGATTAAGTATAAATGGATATGCAGTGTTAATATCCATGAGACGATAGAATGAAGCCTCCTCTAGGTTTCTGTGGAGTCTTCAGCATTTTGAGTACAGTAACAATGGAAAGTTCCTCCGATTTATCCGTGAAATTGCGTCGTACTTCAATGTGCAGTGTAAGTATGGATGAACATGTCATTATTCTCAAT
This sequence comes from Parelaphostrongylus tenuis, assembly GCA_019055375.1. Taxonomy (NCBI): domain Eukaryota; kingdom Metazoa; phylum Nematoda; class Chromadorea; order Rhabditida; family Metastrongylidae; genus Parelaphostrongylus; species Parelaphostrongylus tenuis. The sequence continues at coordinate 5,273 of JAHQIW010004694.1, forward strand.
TGTTTTGACATACCTCCACCAAAAACAGTCTTTTGGAGCTTTTCCTCCAAAATCCATTCTGCTGATGAGAACATCTTTTTTTGTATATGAGGAAGATCTGGAGTCATTACAAAACCACTACGTTATGGATATTAGGTGCTCCAATCTCACCGCGCATTGCGCACGCGAGCGACCAGCATGACGCTACTTCTTAATAACGGCCGGTGTAAAAGTCTTAAGCGTTTTACGTCATTATATGAATGTGATCTAATGTGCCCTGCACTCTGGTGTCATTTTGCCAACTATGGAGGAATCCGAAGGTTTGGTAAGCTATGGGCACTCAAGGAATCAACCACTCGACAACATCGCAATGGCGAATGGCTTCTGTAGACACTCGACTTGAATTAATGCGATTTGACGATAGCAAAACCGATGAAACGTCGACTACGATAACGATTAGTCAAAAGCCCGTACATTCATGCCAAAAAAAAAACATGGCTCAAAATAACTATGATGGACATTGTATTTTGATCGTGGTCTATAGAAACACTCGAGACGCAAGGTATGTTCTTTTCGACGATAATAGCCATGAGCAATCATTGTCCGTTCAATGATATCTTCACTTAACCCTTTCGTGACCACCAGTTGTAATAGCCACTCCAAAGCAATTCTCCGATTAATGGTATTTAATCAGGGTATTTTGTTTGCCTTGGATGAAAGTCTGGAGTTTCTTGTAATATTACGATATTCTAAGATTTTCTCTAACATCCGTATGCTTTTAGTGCAAATATATCGTTTATATTTAGAACTAAAAGCTCTCTTTTGTAACGAAATCATAGCGATGTAGGCATTCTGTCATCGTAATGAATTGTACAGAGAATGTAATGGTATGAATCATTTAGCTCTGATATGTTTTATTATAAGCAACACTTAAAATTGTAATAGTGAATGTAAATTGGAAAACAAAGAGCAGTATGTCAGAAGGAGCTGTTACACAATGTATGCGATGCCAGATCACCGATAATTCATACCATAACCAAGTTTTTATAGCAGGGATTCGTTCATTTATAATAATTCATATCATGATGCACACGAGAGAGATGGAAATTTATGGATCACAGAAGATTTTTAGGAAAGAAAGGCCAGTCGTACTGAGGAGAACTAGTTAGTATAGCAGGCTACCCATTTTACCATTGTTTCAGCAAATCCAAATGTTATTTATAGTCTGGATGTAGAAATTCAGTCTTCTTGACAATCGAAGCCTCGAAGCCTGATACTTCAACAATGCGTTGTTTGCTGTTGTATCAAGTCCACAAAATATGATAATTTCCCATTAGCTTCAAGCTATCCTAACCATTGCATATTCTAGGTGATGTAATTGTAACTTGTACAACTATGTCCATTTTCTAGGTTACTGTGGCAAATCAGATGCGTATGTAAGAAGAATTTGCAATTTCCGAGAACTTGAAGTAGTGTGGAAAGGACAGACTACACAAAATCAAAAAGCTCCTAGAACTTGTCAATGAGAATTGCCAAGTTGCATATGAATCTGGGAAGAATGTATACATAGACGGATCAACGTTACACTTCAAGGGAAGAATCGTTTTTCGACAATACCTCACCAACATGAGGCACAGATATGGCATGAAACTATTCAAAGTGTGCAGTGTAGGAGGATGCACGTATAAAACGATCCAATACGCAGGTGTAGGCACATCTCCCAAGCGTGCTGGACGAACTGCAGACAGTATTGTGTTGGACCCTATAGAAAACTTGCTAGATAAGGGACGACACCTCTACACTGACAATTGGTACACTAGTGCTGAACTTGCCGAGGCTCTATTCTATAGGAAAACGCACTTGATCGGGACGTGCAAAAAGAATAGGCGATGACTGCCTAGGGAGATTAAGCATTACCCAAAGGAGAAAGGGCAAGCAATGGCCATACAGATTATGAAAGGAGTGATAGTGCTCGGTGGAATGTCAGGAGAGATGTAGTGATGATTTCCACCGCGCACAGTCCCACCATTAATCCAACGACAAGGAAATATGAGGTCGTGGAGAATTACGACACGCACAAGCTGCTTGTCGATTTCACCAACCACATGGCTGCCTATTGCTCATGCACCAGGAAGACATATAAATGGTGAGTGCATTTTGCAGCGATATTGCTTTGTAATATCTAATTAAACAGTCCAGGTACATTTTTCCCACCATTTGACGCATATGTGCCTGATGAAGGAGTGGAAAATCTACAAAAACTGGGTGAAGAAATTTTCGTTCACTGGTTATAAGATGGATGTTTATCTCAAATACTTTCAAGATCATGTCGCTTTACAGCCGACACCCAGGCGTATCAAATTTCTCATCCCGTATTCACTTTCGCTGGCTGTTCCTAATCTGTCGCTTAAGCTCCAACAACGAATGTGGGAAAACTTTTTGTTGTGGGTAAAGGGTAATCTATTGCTATAAACACATAGCACGAAGCATTCTCCATGATGTGTCGTCTGAATATTTGTTTTGCCCTTTATCAACATTGTTTCATTGAAAACGTTACCACGCTGTGAGAGGACCGACTTTCTGTATTGTGGCTTCTTTGGGACGCCCTGAATGCGGCCCATTCGCTTTCCTTCTTTTGTCTAGTTCAGCCTTCATGTTGTTCGCCACGTTCAGCTTCAAAAGTACATGCGCGTGGTGTTCTTCATCATCAGAAATTCATATAATTCGATTTCCTCACATTTGCGCTATATATTTTTCATGCATTGCGTCTTCACCTTGTTTATACGGAACTCAATCTTTTCTCTCGTTTCGTTCAGTATTTTGACCATCGTCCCTGCTTCAGGGGAACTTCTCGAAAGGATGACGATGTCGTCCGCAAGACGAAGCTTTGATAGGAATTTATCATTGATCCGTATGACGGTTTCGTCATAATCGAGCGACATCATGATCCACTGCAATGCGGAGGTGAACAACTTTGGCGATGTAGTATCGCCTTGTCGAACCACTTTTCCAATGGTTGAGGTGAGGGGTCGATCGAAGAGCTGCATTTTCGTGCTGTAGTTACCATAGCAGTGTGCTAATCTTCATATATAGCATTGGTCTCCACCTTGATCGGCAGGCGCTGATAGGATTACATTCGTTTTGAAACTATCAAACACTTTCTTATTAGATAAAGGTTAAAGCGAATTCCGTGCGGTACTCCCTACGGACTTTAGTAACCCGTGACATCCGTTTGAATGTGGTCCATGCAGGAAAATTCCTCACGGAATCCTGCTTGTTCGAGTGGCTGCGACTCTTTGAAGGTTTTCATTATGCGTAAGAAGATGGTCTTCTTGAAGATTTTGTAGAGCGCACTCAGCAGGCATATTGGGCGGTAATTACAAAGTCCAAGTGTCATCATTCTTGAGTAGAAGACTGTGGGTGATGTCCTCCACTGGCCTGGGATTATTTCTTTTGAAGAAATGATACCATGTGTCTTGCGAAATATACATGCAGATTATCGCCACCAGTTCTAAGGAAATTCGCGGTGATATTGTCAGGACTTGGAGCTGTGCCTCTCTTCATGCTTCTAATCGCAACTCGAAGTTCAGTGGTAAGAATCTCGAATGGTTTATTACCAGTAAAATTATGGGGTCCGAGACGGGAGTAGTGGAGCAAAAAAGACTGGTGTTAACTTCTTCGTTATTGATGCCATATCATGGAGTGATGAAATCGAGCTTAACCACAATTACCTTGTAGTCTTCGTTTGGGTCTTGCTTTATCTGTCAGTCGTAGAAGACAAAACAATTTTGAGAGCATCCTCGTCGTGCGCGACCTGCTTTGCTCTCCTTGAAATCCCGTAGAGAATTTGGTATCATCGAAATATCAAAAAAGACTCACTTTCTGTTCATGAGTAGACAATCGATTTCCGCATGAGTCGTGCCATTAACCCTTTACGGGCTGCTACAGAAATTGATGCGCGCAGAGCGAACTGCGCGATTTTCGTTGCTTGATTGAGGTTTTCTGGATTCTTTTCGGAACCCTACCACATTTCTCGAATCCTACCGCAATTTTTAACATCCTATTTTACAATAAAAATAGGTAATGCTGTTGTCAAATGCCTTTATTTTAACTACTTGAATTTATAAGTCAAAATCGGTATCAATTAGGCTTTGTTTCCCCGGCGGCATAAACAGCGCCATCGGTTTCTTTGCCCACTCCACCCAATACCCACTGCTGGGGAAGGATACGGCCAACGTTGTCTTCTCGCCTAGTGAACAAGAACTCGTCAACTTCCACAATCATCCCATCGCCACCCGAATGAGCTTCCTCCTTTTGCACCGCCGATTTGACAAACTTCTATTTCTACGAGTGAAGCCAACCAGAAGCTTGCTATCAAGCAGCTAAGAAGTACGTGGGAGGCGGCTAGGAGTCGCCTTCAACAGATAAGCTTCTCCCGCTACTCTGAAAGAGGCTGGCAAGCTACTTGTAAGTACCGAGCCCCTACGTTTAGACCCTATCAAGCTATACGTTGGATACCAAAATGCTCAAATCAGCAATAAATCTGGGCCTCATTCCCCTAACTCCGAAAGATCCCCTGGTACGGCAGCTTATGTTGATTGCTGATTCATAGAAGAAGGATAAGATACGACGTCTTTGGCCTGGTTAAGACGAGATGACGCCATTCTTTTTACGCTCTTTATCAGACCGGAGAAGAACTTTTCTTGGGACAAGCGATAGGAGAGGTGTCGGGGGCGATGGTGTCCTCGTCAAATCGAACTTGAGCGTGAACATCGATGGATCAATGCCGGCTTTGAATGTCTTCGTCTTGTGGTGAATAGCCGAGATATACGTCTCAATTAAACTTGGAGAAGTCGATTTTTGCACATGTAGTGCCAGTAGTTTCTATAAATGCTTTTCAAAATATGTGCGTGATCAAACCGAAGAGCAGAAGAAGTATCTAACCTGGGAAAGGGAGACATTGGTAAGAAAAAAGAGCAGCAAAATGCACGTGTGCAAGTGTTCTCACCACAGTAAAATCTAGCAGTTATTAAGTCGGTGAAATCCTCAAGTAACCTCCACTTTCTGCAAAACTGATCATCGTCAAGTTTTTTCGTTCTTGGATCGGTAGCCATGTTGAATATTCTTGGACCATTATGGCACCCCCTTTACCGTTCCATGTAATCACATTTTGTCATACCTCAGCATTTTTTCGAAAGACTCGATCAAAAATAATTAGGAAATTTTCAGCAGGATCTATTTATGCATGCAGAATACTTCCATCATTATCTGGTAAAAAAATGGGGGCTCTGAACCCCTGTCAGAGAGTTGCTATAGAAAAACTGCAATGAACTATACGGAAGAGAGTCACTCACATTGGTATAAGTGAAGGATGATTCTTATAGAAAGCAGTTAGCGCATCAGAAGATCTTTGATACACTGACGAACACCTGAAACTGGTGATGCATGATGAAAATGAAGTCATTTGGGCAAGCGGAGGCTGAACAAGATGCATGAAATCCATTAAAGACAATTAACTGAAAAATGCGTAGACCGCCCATAAGGGTGAGCATGTCCAATGACAGAAGTACAATGAATTATGTTTACAACCTATCTTTCGTTTCGAGTGTTTTCTTAAGGCCACAGTTAAAATTCCAATATGCCTGATAATCATTTATTGAGCCATGCATGTTAGTGGCCTATCAAAAAGGGCTGATTTATAGAGCTCGATAGACGTGGTCTTAAGAAAACACTCGAAACGAAAGATTTGATATATCAAATATACTAGCCAAGAGGAATCGAGTGTACAGCGCTGTATATTCGGTGAGATTTTCATTGGGCATAGAGTGTAGAACGTGTGACGTCACTAACTTTTAGGGTGAAGACTGGAGCACCCACACAGGATTGGCAAAGGATGAGAAAGGGTAACTGCCCGATTGACGAGATCGCAAGATTGAAGCACGTGTATCGGGCTCTGTAAGTCAGCCCTCTTTGATAGACCACTGACATGCGTGGCTCAAAAAATGATTATCTGGTTTACAACATATATTATTGTTCAACTGACAGTAATTATGATGGTGAATTCTGGGTATTGTACGAGATGAAAAAAAGAATATCGCAATCAAAATATTGGTATACTGATATTTTTTTCCAAAATTTATCCATTTCCGATTGCTAAGTATGATTATGCCAGTAATATGAATGCATGGTGAACGATTAATTTTTCTATACACACAAAACCGCATACGCATCAGAAACATAGGATCGTGTCTATAACACCGTGGAGAGTACATATATGTAGCCATGAAAGTCGTATCAAAAAGTGTGGAAAGGCTAACAGATGTAAATGCTGTTATGTCTTATTTAATGCTTAGTAGTTCTTTTTGCCATGGACCTTTCTGTTTGAGGAATTCCGCCCGATTGGTCGCGAGGTCACGTGGTGCGTCTCCAGGTGGTGGATTGGGGAATAAACGCGAATTAAAAGCGACCGTGTGCTTCCCAGAGACGCGTGGATTCAGGGGACGACCTCCCCGCTTCTGCAGCGCCGACCTGACAAAAACTCTATTTCTACGAGTCTAGTGGGCCAAAAGCCTGCAATCAAGAGGCTGGAAAGTACATGGGAGGCGGTTAGGAGTCGCCTCCAACAAATAAGCTCCTCCCGCTCCTCCGAGAGGGACTGGCAAGCTGCTCGTGGGTACCCAGCCCCACGTTTAGAGCCTGGCATGCTATACGTTGGGTATCGAAATGCCAAAAACAGCAACAAATATGGACCTCATTCCCCTGACCCCGGAAGAGCCCCTGGTATGGTAGCGCCAGATAGGACGAGTACGGAGAGGCTGCTAAAATATCAGGGCCAAACTAGGCTGCCAGATCGAGACGGACTTAAATGACGATCTGTATCTACAACGCAAGAACCCTTGCTCAAGAAACAGCTGTAGAAGATCTATTGATTCAAGCAAGAAAAACAAGGTATGTCGTCATCGGCCTGGCTAAGACGAGAAGGCGTCATTCTTTTCACGCACTTTATGACACCGGAGAAGAACTGTTTCTTGGAACACGCGGTAGCAGAGGTGTCGGTGGCGTTGGCGTCCTCGCCAAATCGAATTTAACCGTAAACATCGATTTGTTTGAACAACTAACAATCCATATAGGACGATTACGATTGAAACGATGTGGTTCTATGCCGGCTTTGACCATCTTCGTTGCTTACGCACCAACATTAAGCTATGACGAAGACGAAGCCGAAGCGTTCTATATGGACTTCGAAAAATTCTTCAGAAAAGATCATACATTCTCCAAGTTCATTATTGGAGATTTTAACGCAAAAATTGGACCTAGAAGAACGTCTGAAGAACGTCACATAGGGACCCACGGATTAGAAATGAATGAATAGGGTGAGAGGCTATCTGAGTTTACCATGACGACCCAAACTCTCCATGGTAATTCGCAATTCCAAAAACCTCTTTCTCAGTGATGGACGTGGGATTCTCACAATGGAGAGTACCATAACGAAATAGATCACATCATAGTGCATCGAAGGTTTTGCCTGACCGACGTCGCTGTCGTTCCTAAGTTCTACACGGGATCAGACCATCGCCTCCTTCGCGCAACGTTCTGATTTTCGAGTAAAGCAGAGAAAGCCGCTAAATTCAAACAACGAAGTTCCAGAACTACCACAAACTGAGATGTATTCAAATCATTAGTCGGCTTTTGGGAAGATACCATTGTCGACAACATCGACGAAGAATACGATCAACTCGTTGAATACCTTCACGTTAGCGCTATAAAAGCTGAGAGTCCTGAGATCACGAAGAGACGCTTGTCTCCGCAGGCACTCTAGCTGATGCGTCAGCGTGGAATCGCACGAACTACAGGCATCCGAATCCTAACCTGCAAACTTGCGAAACGCTGCAGAGAAGCGATAGGAAAGACCTCAAAGAGGGGCGAGCAGCAGTTATTGCATAAACTGCAGAAATTGGGAAGAGCATTCGTAAAGCCCAGCGAGGCTTCGCCAATTATAAGACCAAAATGCTCGCACTGCGATGCCATGACGGACACTTACAGATTCCAGAAGGGAGAAAATCATCTACCAATACTACTGTGATCTCTTCGCCAGCTATGTCCTCTTACCGTCATATGAATTGAAACAGTGTGAGTATGTTGTTTCACCGGTCATCCCTTCTGAAATTCGACATGCCATATCGTCGGTGAAGAACAGAACAACATTTGGTCTCCGACTGGATTAGACCAGGACATCTGAAGAACCTGCCGCCAGTTCTCATCAACACCCTGGCTCGTCTCTTTACTCGCTACCTGTCAGAATGCAAGGTCCCTATTCAATGGAATACCAGCAAGAACGTATTGTTGTTCAAAAAGGGAGACCTTCACGACATAGGCAATTATCGCACAATCTGCTTGCTGTCCGTTATCTATAAACTCTTTACTCCAGTCATCCTAAACAGGATTGACAGAACAGTGGACGAAGGACAGCCATGCGAACAAGCAGGGTTCCGAAAAGGATTTAGTGCCATAGACCACATCCACATGATTAAAAGACTCATTGAAGTTTCACGAGGGTACAAACAACCACTCTGTCTCACTCTCATCGATCTGAAGAAAGCCTTTGATTCAGTGGAAACAGAAGCGGTTATAGAGGCTCTGGATAACCAGGGCATCCCTACTCGGTACATAATGATCCTTCGTGAGTTTAATAAAAATTTCACTACCAAAATATCTCCATTCTACAGCAATATCACCATTGACGTAAGAAGAGGGATTCGACAAGGTGCTACAATTTCGCCAAAACTATTCACTGCCACCCTACAGAACGTCATGCGAACATTAGAATGGGACGAAATGGGAGTGAAAATTAACGGTCGACAATTAAACCATTTTCGCTTTGCTGACGATACCGTTCTCATAACACCAGACATCAGCCAAGCGGGACGAATGTTGACCGATTTCGATAACGCCTGTGGAAAGATTAGTCTTCAACTGAATCGAACGAAAACACTGTTCATGAGGATCGGATGGGTTTCTAATGCGCCAATCACGCTCAACGGAACCACAATCTCCGAATGCTCCAGTTACGTCTATCTAGGTCGTGAAATCAACATGATGAACGACATAGCCCCAGAGTTGAGCAGGAGGAAACGAGCGGCTTGGGGAACGTTTAAGAGCATCGATGATGTAGTGAAGAGGACAAAGAACATCCGACTCCGTGCCCACCTTTTCGACTCGACAATTATCCTTGCCCAGACGTATGCAGCAGAAACCTGATCGCTACGTAGCAGGATGAAAGATCACTTGCCGTTATCGAACGCGCAGTCGAAAGGTCGTTGCTAGGAGTATCCCGCATCTTGCAAATGAGAGAAAGGATTCGAAGTTCCGACCTACGTCAACGATCGAAAATCAGAGACGCCGTTCTACCAGCCAGGATATCGAAAATAAGGTGGGCCGGACACGTGATTCGCTTCAACGACAACCGATGGACGAGAGCCGTTACCGACTGGATTCCTGGGACGCCAAGCGCTCTAAAGGCAGATCACTGACCCGTTGGTCCGATTTCTTCACGAAAGCGATAGCACGAAAGCGATAGAAGAAAGATATGATGCTCAGCGAATCCCTAGAGCGAGGAGGGCCCACTGGGCTACTCTTGCCCGCGATAGGGAAAAATGGAAGTGTTGCTGGTACCCGCTTGAGTCACTCGACAATCAACGGGACGACAGGTGATACAGGTGAGTTGTTTTTGAGCTATACATGTGGTCTATCAAGAGCACTTACACTGTGATATACATGTGTTATGAGCTCGCACGGCCTCGTCAGTAGCACAGAACCTTTCGTTATGGCCAATCCCTCTCAGGAGAGACCCAATGCATAAAAGAAGTGAAGATGTACTACCTAGATGCACCTCTAACCCTTTCGGGACCGCGTGTGCCATGAATGGTACACACGTGTCTCCGTGATTTTCTCGTCAACCAGAGAATTCTTGCGATACTTTAGAGAACCATTTGATAGCTGAGAAGATTGCAATTTCGATGATATTTCTGGATTTTGAAAATTTTCTTTCAGTGAGCTGTAGCAACAAAGCGAATATCGCGTTTTTCTCTTCGGATTGTGCCGTGTGATTTACATCGTGTTCACATGGTCTTTCCATGGAGCATAAGTTTTTCACCAAAGTTTCAGTAATCGTTCGATAGCTTTAGAAATAATAATTTTGATTATATGCTTGATTGTCAAATTGAATAGCAAATGTAGGTTTTTCAAGCGCTGTGAAAACGATGAACGGAAGCTGAGTTTCGCTTCCGGAGTGCTTTGTGTGCTTCGCTATAGTTTATTCATGGCTTTACAGTAGAGTTTTGATAATCATGCGATAGTTCGAACAGTGTACTTTTTGAAAACAAGTTTAACTTTTTGAACTGATTTTCAGTGTCTTGTGGGAGGGGGATTAAGATTACATTTCACACTCTGAGTGAACAACTAATCCTTGAAATTTGCAGTCGGTGTTCTGGTGATTATGTAGTGAAGCCGTACCCTAGACACAATTTGTGATCGAGAAGAATGATATGTTACGGAAGGCCTTCTATAAAAATTTCTCTTCAGTAAAAAGAATGTTCACATGTTCTAAATTTCCCACTTTTCAGTACCAAGGTAACATCAAAGGAAAAATAATGCATCTGCACTTCTTACCTCTTATTTTTTGACGACATGCAACGCGGTAAAACTAAAACGGTTTCGTTTTTCGATTTATGACTTTTTCAGGCAGCTCATATGCTATGACCTTTAGCACGAAGTAGAATAAACTTTCATAATAGCCCACAATCATCAATTTGTCGAGCACTTCTTTGGAGAATTGCATATTGCTCACCCAAGTTTTCAAACCTTTCACTGTGGTTGTTGATCTTTGGTTTGAAATATTTATTCATCAAACAGTAAATTATACAACAATCATCGACCACTAGCAATTCACCTAAATATCAGTACCGGTTGACATTCACCCGTGTTGCATAGAAATTTGCTTGTTGAATTCAACAAATTAAGCGTTCTATAACGATGAACATCAAATCCTAAAATAATTAGTTCTCGGTTCAAAAATGTCTTCACTACTTTACGACATGATTTTCTGACCTAAATTATACAATTATCGAACGCCATAGCGCCTGACAACTCATCTCCAATGGGAAGTATTGAAACAAGGTAAACAAATATGCTGTTTACATCGGCTGCACCTCGTGCTTACTCGTTTAGCATTGTTTCGAGCATAAGCAGTATTTGCACGTATTGCCGGTTTTCTATAACATCCAAAACAACGTCTACGACGTGGCAAAGTGATATCGAGAATACGCCTGGGTGTCGGCTGTAAAGCGACATGATCTTGTGAGTATTTGAGATAAACATCCATCTTGAAATCGGTGAATGAAAGTTTCTTCATGCAGTTTTTGTAGATTTTCCACGTCTTCATCATGTACATATGCGTAACTAGGTGGAAGAACAGGCGGATGTACCTGAACTGTGAAATTAGATATTGCAAAACGATATCGCGACAAAATGCAGTCACTATCTATATGTCTTCCTGGTGCATGAGCAATAAGCAGCCATGTGGTCAGTGAAATCGACGAGCAGCTTGTGCGTGTTGTAATGCTCCACGACCTCATATTTCCTCGTCGTTGGATTGATGGTGGAACTGTGTGCGGTGGAAATCATCACTACATCTCTCCTGCCACTCCACCTGAGCACTATCACTCCTTTCGCATTCTGTATGGCCATTGCCCGCCCTTTCTCCTCTGGGTACCATAGACTCCCTAGGTAATCCTCTCCTATTCTTTTTGCACGTCCCGATCGAGTGAGTTTTCTTCTGGAGCAGAGCCTCGACAAGTTCAACAGTGTACCATTTGTCAGCGTAGAGGTGTTGTCCCTTATTTAGCAAGCCTTTTATTAGGTCCATCACGATATTGTCTGCAGTTTGTCCAGCGCGCTTGGAACTTGTGCCTACACCTGCGTATTGGATCGTGTTATACATGTATCCTCCTACACTGCACAGCTTGAATATTTCATGCCATATCTGCCTCATGCTAGTGAGGTATTGCCGAGAAACGATTCTTTCCTTAGAGTGTAGCACTGATTCGTCTATGTATACATTCTTTCCAGGTCTATGTGCAATTTGGCAATTCTCAATGACAAGTTCTAGGTGCTTTTTGATAATGTGTAGTCTGTCCTTTCCATACCACTTCGAGTTGTCGGCAAAATGCAAATTCTCTTACATACGCATCTAATTTGTCACAGTAACCTAGAAAATAGACATAGTTGTACGCGTCACAATTACATTACCTAGAATATACAGTGGCTAGTATAGCTTGAAGCTAAAGTGAAATCATCATATTTTGTGAACTTGATACAGCAGCAAATCCAGCGCATTGTAGAAGTATCAGGCTTTGATTGTCAGGAAGACTAAATCTCTACACCCAGACTATACATAAAACTTGAATTTGCTGAAAGAATGATAAAATGGGTAGCCTGCTACACATACTAGTCCTCCTCAGTACGACTGGCCCTTCTTTCCCAAAAATCTTCTGCAATCCATAAGTTTCCATCTTTCTCGTGTGCATCATGATATGAATTATTAGAAATGAACAAATCCCTGCTATAAAAACTTGGTTATGGTAAGAATTATTGATGATCTGGCATCGCATGCATTGTGTAACAGCTTCTTCTGACATACTGTTCTTTACTTTCCAATTTCCAGTCATTATTACAGTCTTAAGTGTCATTCATAATAAAAAAATATCGAAACTTATTGATTTATAAAATTACATTTTTTGCACAACTTATTATGATTGCAGAATGCCAACATCACTATGATTTTGTAGCAAAAAGAGCTTTCATTTTCAAACATAAACGACATATTTGCAATAAAAGCATACGGATGTGTAGAGAAAATCTTAGAATATCGGAATATTACAAGAAACTCCAAACTTTCATTTAAGGCGAAATCACCCTAATTTAAAAAAAACCCTAATCAAGTACCATTAATTGGAAATCTGCTTTGCGTGTGGCTATTGATACTGGCGGTCCCGAAAGGGTTAAGTGAAGATATCAATGGACGGACAATAATGTCCACTCGATTGCTCTTGGCTGTTATTGTCGAAAAGAACACACCTTTCGTCTCGAGTGTTTTTGTAGACCAGGATCAAAATTCAATATTCATCACAGTTATTTTTGGGCCATGTCTTATTTTTCCGGCAAGAATGTACGGGTTTTTGACTAATCGTTATCATAGTCGACGTTTCGTCGGTTTTGCTATCGTCAAATCGCATTAATTCAAGTCGAGTGTCTAGAAGCCGTTCGCCATTGCGATGTTGTCTGAGTGGTAAATTCTTTGAGCGTCCTTAGTTTAACAAACCTTCCGATTTTTTTAAGGTTGGCAAAATGACGCAGAGTGCAGGGCACATTAGATCACATTCATATAATAACGTAAAACGCTTAAGACTTTTACACCGGCCGTTGATAAGAAGTGACGTCGCGCTGGTCGCTCGCGTACGCAATGGGTCGTGATATTGGAGCACCTAATATTCATAACATAGTGGTTTTGTGATGACTCCAGATCTTTCTCACATACGAAAGAAAAGATATTCTCATCAGCAAAGAGTGGACTTTGAAGGAAAAACTCTAAAAGGCTGTTGTTGGTCAAGGTATGTCATTTAGACCAATGACATGTTCATCTATACTTACTCTGCACATTGACGTACGACGAAATTTCACGAGTAAATCGGAGGAACTTTCCATTGTTGCTGTACTTAAAATGCTGAAGACTCCACAAAAATCGAGAAGAGGCTTTATTCTATCGTCTTATGGATAGTGACACTGCACTGCATATCCATCTATACTTAATCAAAACAATATTAGTCCCTGTAACCTAGAAACGACGTCCATGCTTCCCCTCTAATCCCCACTTTGAAGGGGTGATCACATTCCTACAGAGCAAAATCGTATTTGGAACTGTTTTTGAACACTCCTTTTTCTTCTTATATCTAATGGTACTTCAACCATAATTTTCCTTTGTTTTTTATGGCAGCAACAATTCACCTTGATTCATTGCCACAAATTAATAATAATCATTATTCAGGTATACAATCATTCTGCATCCTAAAATCAAACATTGCGGCATACCTTTCGTTTCGAGTGTTTTCTTCAGACTACGCCCAAAATTCGACTTATCTCATAACTATTATTTGAGCCAACATGTCATGTGATCGGTTAGAAGGCAAAATTATAGAGCCCGATACACGTGTTTCGTCTTCGCTTACTCTCAGTATAGGTAATTGAGCACCCTGAGAGGATTAGCGGAAGTCGAACGGTACCGCCCGACTGAACAAACTGTCAACGTCGAAACACACGTATCGAGCCTCTATAAGTTTACCTTATAACAGACTATGTGACATGTTGGCTCAAATGATAATTATGAGATATATTGCGACGTAGGTCCTCTATTTTTGATATAACTCAACTCGGTACAATAGCCAGAAGTTGTCTTAGTGCTCAAATTAGACAATAATAAATAGCGTGAAGAACGGTAATGCTCACTGCATGCGATGGCACCTCATCCCTATCAATAATCAATCTCGTTTTAGCGACAAAGCTTACTTGGGCACGAAATTCCGCTATTTAAAGCCAAGAAAGTCCACTGTAAAGTTGAGTCAACGATTTCCAAATGCAGACGGTATATCTTTCGTTTCGCGTGTTTTAAGGTCACAGCTCAAATTTCAGTGTGCCTGATTAATTTTTTTCGAGCCACGTATGCCGGTGCCTGTTAAATGAGCTGATATATAGAGCCTATAGAGCCCGGTACACGTATTTTAGTTTTGCGATCTCGTCAGTCGAATAGTTATCACCCTTTTGTCTTTTTTGCCAATCCTGTGTGGGTGCTCCAGTCCTCACACTAAAAGTTGCCCATGCGTGGCCACTGACATGCGTGGCTCAGAAATATTTATCAGGCATATTGAAATTTGAGCTGTGGTCATAAGGAAACACTCGAAACGAAAGAAGCGATATATTAAATATATAAACCAAGAGCAATCGAGTATACAGCACTCTACGTTCGGTGAGAATTTCACTAGGCATAGGGCGTAAAACGTTCGTCGTTTCTAACTCTTAGAGTGGGGCTGGAGCACCCACACAATTGGCAAAAGACGAGAAAGGGCAACTGCTCGATTGACGAGATCGCAAGATCGAAACACGTGCATCGGGCTCTATAAGGCAGCTTATTTAAGAGACCACTGACATGCGTGGCTCAAAAATAATTGTCAGGCATATTGTGAACGTTATCTTTTTTCCGTAAGTAAGACGTAGTATGAAGTTCGTTCCACAAGCCATTAACTGTCAAAATCGAATTTTCTTAAACTATCGATCAGCTGCAATCATAGACTAAAAATGATAAAGTAGTGTAACAGTTGGAAAATAATCATAATCGGAAGAACATGGATTTGTTGCAGAAATATAGACTTTTCGACATATGGGCGTTGTTTCTGCTAAATCCTTCTTATAGAAGCCACTTCAATAAACTTCCATCACTTCGTGATGACAATTTGTCCTTAGAACCCAATTCGTTCAATAAATTCCCTTAATTCCATCGCGATATGCGCCAATACAAATTCGCGCGGAGACACGGCGCCATGATCGTAGTAGCTGAAACAGATGTAACGTCATACAGCTTTCTACGAAATGACATGTCGACGTGAAAGAGTTAATTATAAAGGGGATGAATGACCCCATTCGGTCTACCTTTCGTAGATATGAACATACAGTGATGAAAATTGAGATAAGCCTGGCGTAAATGCAAACTAAATATCATTCGTGTGCAATATGACCAGTTCATGACTAGAATTCATTCATCCTGCATTAGTATTAACTCCAGCATCAAAGAAATCTTCTTCGAAATGTTCTTAAAATGATTTAAGGCTACTTTCGAAATTACCTTAGAAAACATATATTTGGATTAACCCCCTAAGGGGTGGCTGTAGAAATCGATGCGAACAGAGCGGATTTTACGCTTTTCCCTGTTTGATTGAGGATTCTTTTCCTTCTTCTGAGAGCAGTATCTAAAATTCTTGTAAAACCTTGATAGAACAAGATTTCCTCGATTCGCTCGTACATTTTTGGTTTAGTCATACGTGTGTTCTATAGAGAAAAACTACGCAATCATAATGAATTGACATCCAGTCAATTGTATTGCATTGTACATAGGAGATCATACAGAAAATCCTTGATTTTGCCCTTCCTCAGTTTTATACAAGACCAAGACTCATCACAGAAAGTAAAAATTGAATCACAGCCAGTAATTTATCAAAAATGATTATGGACGCTGTATTCGATACCTCATCGTTCATCGAAAACTCTTACAAGAACTGAGATTATACCATTCATTCATTTATTTTTGATTATTCAGAGTTGATATATTTGAAAAAAGTCAAAAGCATATGGATAGTGGAAGAATTGTAAGCGGGAGAGGACAACCATGTTTGAATAAAAGGCTTAGGACATCGGCATTATGCAAAGTATTGGTCAGAAGTATGTGTCTCAAGAGAAGTCTTTTCGATACTTTTCCCCTATCCGCACCCATATTGAAAAAAGGTAATTATAGTTCTTTTTTGGGATTTAGCAGTCATTCGATAGCCTAATTATCAGGAATTTCAACACTGTGAGGGTGAAGTAACATTTTCTTTCACACTCAAGCATCCTTCGCTGGAGAGAGGTTTTCATTTAGACTTCCAATAACCATTCGACAACACAAATCCAGCGATCTCAATAGCAAGCTTGGTTTTTTTCGAAAAAACGTATAGTTCGTTGTTACAGCAAAAGATTACTGAGTTTCACGCTCGACGCCGTGTCGATCACGCAGCGCAATTTATACGTGGCGTGCGGTGTGCACCAAGAGTGAAATCCAATATTGTATATACTATAACACCATGCTAAGAAGTTTTTCCCGTAAACTAAGTTTATCGTTGAAATTGCTGGGACTTGCGCTATTGAATGGGTGTGAAAACCTGAGGGAAAAGCAGTGTTCATCGAGAAATACTCAGATGTGCAACACAGTTTCATTCTTACTGTTACAGGCCGCAAAAAGACTTTTCCAAGGGACGCGTACACCACTGATTTTCTTTGATATTTGAGCTACTGACTGGTTATTACTGGCGACAAGTGAAATGAGCGCATTAATATTATTAATATCATCAATACTGTCGAAACCTACGCTATGGAGTGGTTACTCATAAACATAAGGAACTGTTTTCTCCTAAGGAAAACATGCGTGTGTGAAATATAGTTGTTTTTTTCTTGTGATAGCGTTATAATAAGGCTCTTTTGAAAAGGAATACGCAACGCAATAGCCAGAGACTTAGGCTTTCAAATAAATTTCAATAATCTAGTGAAAACTCTCTGCCTGGGGGAAGGTGTCGCTACCTCATTGTCCCTGTATAACAGAAAAAAACCTATGCACTCTTGCGCTGTACACAGATAGAAATGAGAGCGGCGGAATATAGATGGTGTTTTGAATATTCTTAGAAAAAAGTTTTTTTTGACACATTCATCCATCTTAACAATGTTTTTTTTCACTGTACAGGTTCCAGTTATTCTAGCATTCAATTCATTATTTGGTATATTTCTTGAACGTCGTAAAATACTGTCGAGCGAGCCTTTTTGCAATCTCAATGATAGCCTGACTGTGGCTCACCGTAAGGCGTTATTGTTGGTTACTGGAAAGAGCTAGTGTTTGAAGCTCGGCTCCACTCGTGTCGCTACGAGCATCACTACCACTCGGCCACGGCGCTCTCCTAAGCTTTGATCATTCGGTGATATTTCATTAATTGTGACCGATTTCTCTTAATTTGCTATATTCAATTGTCGTTCTATAGGTACACTCATTACGGTTGAAAAGAACGGCAGTATGGAGGGCTCACTGCTTTCGCTGCAATTATCGTTTGGAGTCACATTACTTCCTAACCTGTCTCGAACATTGTAATTTTTTGGCTGGTCGTGATGACTATTTTCTGGGACTTTTACACGGATGTCCTCTCCACTTCTTGTACTACAACCCGGAGGCCGTTCGAAACATGTTTCACCGGCGTCTGTTTTCAATGTAAATGGTGAGGGAGGGGATTTGAAAAAGTACGTTTTGCAAAATGAATTCTATTTGTTTGCCTGCTTTATAGCGCCCAAATGATGTACAAATATACCACTGATTTTGAGTGATGTGTAAAACCAACAAAACAGTAGATGCTTGTTGATAGGCTACCGAAACTACTTAGCAATGTAATCGTTTGAGTAATGGCTGGAGATCAATCACTGGATTTACCAACTGAACATCAGATTAGTAGATTTGGTGCTAATAGCCGTACCGTGACCGACCTCATCACTCATGCAAAATATGTGTAGGTGTTCCGCTGTGCTGGACGTTATTGCGTTTTTCTTTTTTCCATTCATGGTATCATCTGGAAGCCATCATTGTTTTCTCTTTTCACTGAATCATTTCCCGTATCTTTTAAGTTCTAACTAGTATACTTATCTCGCTCAAAATTCTCGTAAGAATCTATTATGCTCTTCTCTTTTCTGACGTCCCTCGTTTGCATAGATTTCTGTATCTTAGCAGTCAAACGCTTGCCCATTAATCGTAAGTGACAACTGTTGACTCACTGTTTCTTGAACAAAAACATTCAACGTACATAGTTTTCAGGTAGGGGAAAGGGCCAAAATTTTCTCAAAGATTATATTATCAAATGTTTCTAACAAAGTTTTTCCGCCTATATAGCACTAGACCTATCAGCTCAAAACATGTCATATCCTTATCAGATTAAATCGTCTTGAGCGGGTCTGTAAAAGAGCGGTCGATAGGAAAAAACACTTGATCAAAAATAACGTCCCGATGAGGTTGATAACGCTAAAAAGTTTGCGTCAGGCGGGACTCAAGCCCGCATTTCTTACTTTCCTGAAGCGCGTGCTCTAACTCGTTGCACTACCAACGCCTGTTTTGCCGCCACTCTTTCTCCGCAACAAGGCGTACATCTGTCCACAAACAGCTGTCACTCGCTTTTGGCCTTTCTTGAATACTTGTATACTTGGACTCTCTGTCTTCGCGAATTGTGCGGACCTCAGCACATCTTCCATTCATCTCGTCTTCTCGCTTGTCGTCTATGACGGTGGTTTCATTCAAGCATGGCCACTAGCACAAGTTTCATACCCTGATCTATCAGCAGGTACGAATACAGATGATGTGAATATAATTATGAATTCAGCTGATTAATTCTTCTAATGAATATGTCCACCCAACGTGTAGGTGGTCGTCCTCGAAACGTGCTTGGCTATTTTACGCCTCCAACTTTCGTTTCATAAAAGTTAGCATCATACCAGCTTCTTTAGTTTATTAGAGCAAAATAGACGCATTCTACAGCAAGTTGGAATGAATCAGCCGTAACGAAAATTTTCTTTACAAATTCGTTGTTTGAAAATTCGATGCCAGATAAGGAACGGCCAGCGAAAATGTGAAAAGGACAGGCAAATTTGCAATGGGAGAGCGAAAAAGGAATCGGAACCTTCTTGTAAGACTCCTTTACAAGACACGTCTCATGCGTTACAATTCTTTTTTGAGAAGAGAGAAGACCGCCGATGGAAAGGGGAGTTCCTTGACCCATGAGGGACTACGTGTAGCAGCTGAGGAACACGACTGTTCGAAAGCCTTTCTCGCTGCATAAACGTCTTCTTCTAGACATTTGGTAATTATTCAAAAGTTTAAATCTCTGCGATTTCGATGATCTGTTCTGTTTTAGGAAAAGACTCTTTACTACGTTGCAGCAGGGAATATAAAATTATGTTACACTCAATTTTCTCCATTTGCTCGGCTGAGGCCTCGACATGGCTTTTTACTAAAATTTTCTTAGTCATTACATAACTCAAATATCAAGGATTTTGACGATTTAGATCGTTTTCCAAAAGCTTATCACATAACGCTGTTAGGGGTAGAAGACCACATCTTACGCCTAAAATGTTACCCCACAGCTTCGACGTCATAGGTGGTTCATTGGTAATTAAAGGTGATGTTTATATGTGGAAGGTATATTTGTGTTACATAAAGAATGGAATATCACGAACGAATCTTCTAAAGAGGTTTTGATATAGAAAATGATTACTTCTCTTGAAAGCTTTCATTTTACAACGTTAAGACAGACTACGTCCTCGAAAAAAACAAACTTCCAACCCCTATTGTGCATTTGTGCCGGCTGTCTTCCGAGAAATAGAAATAATTTTGCTTTGCGAGCTGCTGCACTGCGAATAGAACTGTGTTGCACATCTGAGTATTTTTTGCTAGACCTGGCTTTTCTTTAAGGCCTTCATACCCATTCGATAGCACAAATCTCAACAAATTCTAAGACATGCCTAGTTTTTCAGAAATGACTATTAGTGCGTCGTCACAGCTGAAAGAATATTCAGTTTACACTTGTTGCGCACCGCATGCATCTAAATTGCGCTGCGTGGTTGACACGGCGCCGATTGTGAAACTCAATGATCTTTTAGCTGTAACAACGCGTTGAAACGTCCTCTCAAAGCCCGAGTATATCATTGAGATTGTTGAGATTTGCGCTATCGAATGGTTATTGAAAGTCCGAATAAAAGCCTCTGCTCAGCAAAAGATGCTAGAATGTGGAAAGAAATTTCACTTCACCTCTGCAGTATAATATAAAAATCATTTGAAAAAATAAAACACACCCTTCAAATTCTCAATATTCAAGCTGTCGAATAAGTGCTACTATCCCCAAAAGAAACAAAAAATACATTTTTTAAATATGAACGCGGATAGAGGAAAAGCACCGAGAATGCTTTACTGGAGACACATATTCCCGACCAATAGTTTGCATAATGCCGATATTCTAGGCATTTCATTCAAAATGTTGTCCCTTACCGCTCAGAATTCTTCCACTATCCAGAAGCACTCAACCTTTTCTCACTTACTTTAACTCTGGATAACTGGTAGTTAACGAATGATAGATATAAACAGTTATTGTGGGAGTTTCCGATGAACAGGTATCGAATACAGGATGCGCAGCAATTTTTGATAAATTTCTTGCTAATTTCCAATTTTTATCTACTTTGATGACTTTTTGGTCTTGTGTAATGCTGGGAAAGAGCAAAACCAAAGATTTTCCTTGCGATTCCCTTTGTACAATGCAATACGATTGGTTGACCGCTAAATTCAGTGCGATTGCGTAGTAAACGAGCGTTTTTTCTACAGCATGTACGATCAACTAAACCAAGAACATATGAGTGAGTAGGTAAAATCTTTTTTCATCAAAATGATACAGGAAATCAGGAAATTTTTGCCAAATGTGGAAAAAACCTTTATCTTTTCTGGAATCCTACCGTAATTCTAATAATCGTATTTTACCTTCATTTCCAATTTTTTCCTAAGACCAGGGTGTGTTTTGTAATTGTGTAATTTGAAGGGTGTGTTTTATTTTTTCAAATGATTTTTATATTATACTGCAGAGGTGAAGTGAAATTTCTTTCCACATTCTAGCATCTTTTGCTGAGCAGAGGCTTTTATTCGGACTTTCAATAACCATTCGATAGCGCAAATCTCAACAATCTCAATGATATACTCGGGCTTTGAGAGGACGTTTCAACGCGTTGTTACAGCTAAAAGATCATTGAGTTTCACAATCGGCGCCGTGTCAACCACGCAGCGCAATTTAGATGCATGCGGTGCGCAACAAGTGTAAACTGAATATTCTTTCAGCTGTGACGACGCACTAATAGTCATTTCTGAAAAACTAGGCATGTCTTAGAATTTGTTGAGATTTGTGCTATCGAATGGGTATGAAGGCCTTAAAGAAAAGCCAGGTCTAGCAAAAAATACTCAGATGTGCAACACAGTTCTATTCGCAGTGCAGCAGCTCGCAAAGCAAAATTATTTCTATTTCTCGGAAGACAGCCGGCACAAATGCACAATAGGGGTTGGAAGTTTGTTTTTTTCGAGGACGTAGTCTGTCTTAACGTTGTAAAATGAAAGCTTTCAAGAGAAGTAATCATTTTCTATATCAAAACCTCTTTAGAAGATTCGTTCGTGATATTCCATTCTTTATGTAACACAAATATACCTTCCACATATAAACATCACCTTTAATTACCAATGAACCACCTATGACGTCGAAGCTGTGGGGTAACATTTTAGGCGTAAGATGTGGTCTTCTACCCCTAACAGCGTTATGTGATAAGCTTTTGGAAAACGATCTAAATCGTCAAAATCCTTGATATTTGAGTTATGTAATGACTAAGAAAATTTTAGTAAAAAGCCATGTCGAGGCCTCAGCCGAGCAAATGGAGAAAATTGAGTGTAACATAATTTTATATTCCCTGCTGCAACGTAGTAAAGAGTCTTTTCCTAAAACAGAACAGATCATCGAAATCGCAGAGATTTAAACTTTTGAATAATTACCAAATGTCTAGAAGAAGACGTTTATGCAGCGAGAAAGGCTTTCGAACAGTCGTGTTCCTCAGCTGCTACACGTAGTCCCTCATGGGTCAAGGAACTCCCCTTTCCATCGGCGGTCTTCTCTCTTCTCAAAAAAGAATTGTAACGCATGAGACGTGTCTTGTAAAGGAGTCTTACAAGAAGGTTCCGATTCCTTTTTCGCTCTCCCATTGCAAATTTGCCTGTCCTTTTCACATTTTCGCTGGCCGTTCCTTATCTGGCATCGAATTTTCAAACAACGAATTTGTAAAGAAAATTTTCGTTACGGCTGATTCATTCCAACTTGCTGTAGAATGCGTCTATTTTGCTCTAATAAACTAAAGAAGCTGGTATGATGCTAACTTTTATGAAACGAAAGTTGGAGGCGTAAAATAGCCAAGCACGTTTCGAGGACGACCACCTACACGTTGGGTGGACATATTCATTAGAAGAATTAATCAGCTGAATTCATAATTATATTCACATCATCTGTATTCGTACCTGCTGATAGATCAGGGTATGAAACTTGTGCTAGTGGCCATGCTTGAATGAAACCACCGTCATAGACGACAAGCGAGAAGACGAGATGAATGGAAGATGTGCTGAGGTCCGCACAATTCGCGAAGACAGAGAGTCCAAGTATACAAGTATTCAAGAAAGGCCAAAAGCGAGTGACAGCTGTTTGTGGACAGATGTACGCCTTGTTGCGGAGAAAGAGTGGCGGCAAAACAGGCGTTGGTAGTGCAACGAGTTAGAGCACGCGCTTCAGGAAAGTAAGAAATGCGGGCTTGAGTCCCGCCTGACGCAAACTTTTTAGCGTTATCAACCTCATCGGGACGTTATTTTTGATCAAGTGTTTTTTCCTATCGACCGCTCTTTTACAGACCCGCTCAAGACGATTTAATCTGATAAGGATATGACATGTTTTGAGCTGATAGGTCTAGTGCTATATAGGCGGAAAAACTTTGTTAGAAACATTTGATAATATAATCTTTGAGAAAATTTTGGCCCTTTCCCCTACCTGAAAACTATGTACGTTGAATGTTTTTGTTCAAGAAACAGTGAGTCAACAGTTGTCACTTACGATTAATGGGCAAGCGTTTGACTGCTAAGATACAGAAATCTATGCAAACGAGGGACGTCAGAAAAGAGAAGAGCATAATAGATTCTTACGAGAATTTTGAGCGAGATAAGTATACTAGTTAGAACTTAAAAGATACGGGAAATGATTCAGTGAAAAGAGAAAACAATGATGGCTTCCAGATGATACCATGAATGGAAAAAAGAAAAACGCAATAACGTCCAGCACAGCGGAACACCTACACATATTTTGCATGAGTGATGAGGTCGGTCACGGTACGGCTATTAGCACCAAATCTACTAATCTGATGTTCAGTTGGTAAATCCAGTGATTGATCTCCAGCCATTACTCAAACGATTACATTGCTAAGTAGTTTCGGTAGCCTATCAACAAGCATCTACTGTTTTGTTGGTTTTACACATCACTCAAAATCAGTGGTATATTTGTACATCATTTGGGCGCTATAAAGCAGGCAAACAAATAGAATTCATTTTGCAAAACGTACTTTTTCAAATCCCCTCCCTCACCATTTACATTGAAAACAGACGCCGGTGAAACATGTTTCGAACGGCCTCCGGGTTGTAGTACAAGAAGTGGAGAGGACATCCGTGTAAAAGTCCCAGAAAATAGTCATCACGACCAGCCAAAAAATTACAATGTTCGAGACAGGTTAGGAAGTAATGTGACTCCAAACGATAATTGCAGCGAAAGCAGTGAGCCCTCCATACTGCCGTTCTTTTCAACCGTAATGAGTGTACCTATAGAACGACAATTGAATATAGCAAATTAAGAGAAATCGGTCACAATTAATGAAATATCACCGAATGATCAAAGCTTAGGAGAGCGCCGTGGCCGAGTGGTAGTGATGCTCGTAGCGACACGAGTGGAGCCGAGCTTCAAACACTAGCTCTTTCCAGTAACCAACAATAACGCCTTACGGTGAGCCACAGTCAGGCTATCATTGAGATTGCAAAAAGGCTCGCTCGACAGTATTTTACGACGTTCAAGAAATATACCAAATAATGAATTGAATGCTAGAATAACTGGAACCTGTACAGTGAAAAAAAACATTGTTAAGATGGATGAATGTGTCAAAAAAAACTTTTTTCTAAGAATATTCAAAACACCATCTATATTCCGCCGCTCTCATTTCTATCTGTGTACAGCGCAAGAGTGCATAGGTTTTTTTCTGTTATACAGGGACAATGAGGTAGCGACACCTTCCCCCAGGCAGAGAGTTTTCACTAGATTATTGAAATTTATTTGAAAGCCTAAGTCTCTGGCTATTGCGTTGCGTATTCCTTTTCAAAAGAGCCTTATTATAACGCTATCACAAGAAAAAAACAACTATATTTCACACACGCATGTTTTCCTTAGGAGAAAACAGTTCCTTATGTTTATGAGTAACCACTCCATAGCGTAGGTTTCGACAGTATTGATGATATTAATAATATTAATGCGCTCATTTCACTTGTCGCCAGTAATAACCAGTCAGTAGCTCAAATATCAAAGAAAATCAGTGGTGTACGCGTCCCTTGGAAAAGTCTTTTTGCGGCCTGTAACAGTAAGAATGAAACTGTGTTGCACATCTGAGTATTTCTCGATGAACACTGCTTTTCCCTCAGGTTTTCACACCCATTCAATAGCGCAAGTCCCAGCAATTTCAACGATAAACTTAGTTTACGGGAAAAACTTCTTAGCATGGTGTTATAGTATATACAATATTGGATTTCACTCTTGGTGCACACCGCACGCCACGTATAAATTGCGCTGCGTGATCGACACGGCGTCGAGCGTGAAACTCAGTAATCTTTTGCTGTAACAACGAACTATACGTTTTTTCGAAAAAAAACCAAGCTTGCTATTGAGATCGCTGGATTTGTGTTGTCGAATGGTTATTGGAAGTCTAAATGAAAACCTCTCTCCAGCGAAGGATGCTTGAGTGTGAAAGAAAATGTTACTTCACCCTCACAGTGTTGAAATTCCTGATAATTAGGCTATCGAATGACTGCTAAATCCCAAAAAAGAACTATAATTACCTTTTTTCAATATGGGTGCGGATAGGGGAAAAGTATCGAAAAGACTTCTCTTGAGACACATACTTCTGACCAATACTTTGCATAATGCCGATGTCCTAAGCCTTTTATTCAAACATGGTTGTCCTCTCCCGCTTACAATTCTTCCACTATCCATATGCTTTTGACTTTTTTCAAATATATCAACTCTGAATAATCAAAAATAAATGAATGAATGGTATAATCTCAGTTCTTGTAAGAGTTTTCGATGAACGATGAGGTATCGAATACAGCGTCCATAATCATTTTTGATAAATTACTGGCTGTGATTCAATTTTTACTTTCTGTGATGAGTCTTGGTCTTGTATAAAACTGAGGAAGGGCAAAATCAAGGATTTTCTGTATGATCTCCTATGTACAATGCAATACAATTGACTGGATGTCAATTCATTATGATTGCGTAGTTTTTCTCTATAGAACACACGTATGACTAAACCAAAAATGTACGAGCGAATCGAGGAAATCTTGTTCTATCAAGGTTTTACAAGAATTTTAGATACTGCTCTCAGAAGAAGGAAAAGAATCCTCAATCAAACAGGGAAAAGCGTAAAATCCGCTCTGTTCGCATCGATTTCTACAGCCACCCCTTAGGGGGTTAATCCAAATATATGTTTTCTAAGGTAATTTCGAAAGTAGCCTTAAATCATTTTAAGAACATTTCGAAGAAGATTTCTTTGATGCTGGAGTTAATACTAATGCAGGATGAATGAATTCTAGTCATGAACTGGTCATATTGCACACGAATGATATTTAGTTTGCATTTACGCCAGGCTTATCTCAATTTTCATCACTGTATGTTCATATCTACGAAAGGTAGACCGAATGGGGTCATTCATCCCCTTTATAATTAACTCTTTCACGTCGACATGTCATTTCGTAGAAAGCTGTATGACGTTACATCTGTTTCAGCTACTACGATCATGGCGCCGTGTCTCCGCGCGAATTTGTATTGGCGCATATCGCGATGGAATTAAGGGAATTTATTGAACGAATTGGGTTCTAAGGACAAATTGTCATCACGAAGTGATGGAAGTTTATTGAAGTGGCTTCTATAAGAAGGATTTAGCAGAAACAACGCCCATATGTCGAAAAGTCTATATTTCTGCAACAAATCCATGTTCTTCCGATTATGATTATTTTCCAACTGTTACACTACTTTATCATTTTTAGTCTATGATTGCAGCTGATCGATAGTTTAAGAAAATTCGATTTTGACAGTTAATGGCTTGTGGAACGAACTTCATACTACGTCTTACTTACGGAAAAAAGATAACGTTCACAATATGCCTGACAATTATTTTTGAGCCACGCATGTCAGTGGTCTCTTAAATAAGCTGCCTTATAGAGCCCGATGCACGTGTTTCGATCTTGCGATCTCGTCAATCGAGCAGTTGCCCTTTCTCGTCTTTTGCCAATTGTGTGGGTGCTCCAGCCCCACTCTAAGAGTTAGAAACGACGAACGTTTTACGCCCTATGCCTAGTGAAATTCTCACCGAACGTAGAGTGCTGTATACTCGATTGCTCTTGGTTTATATATTTAATATATCGCTTCTTTCGTTTCGAGTGTTTCCTTATGACCACAGCTCAAATTTCAATATGCCTGATAAATATTTCTGAGCCACGCATGTCAGTGGCCACGCATGGGCAACTTTTAGTGTGAGGACTGGAGCACCCACACAGGATTGGCAAAAAAGACAAAAGGGTGATAACTATTCGACTGACGAGATCGCAAAACTAAAATACGTGTACCGGGCTCTATAGGCTCTATATATCAGCTCATTTAACAGGCACCGGCATACGTGGCTCGAAAAAAAAATACGCTCGCCTCCTAGCCCGCCGTACAGCTGAAATTCGTTGAGCTGGTGATCCCTTAAAACACGCGGCAAACCCCCGACCCCCCCCTAAGACCCGGCGCGCCCCAGCCCCCCCGCCCCTCCTGGGGCGAGTTATCCCACGGCTCTGGCCGTCACTTTTGGGGCACAATCGTCGGCTCGCTTGACGTCAACTTTACA
>JAHQIW010004695.1:0-18665 GCA_019055375.1 Parelaphostrongylus tenuis
TGTTCGATATATCACGCTGCTTCGATTAATACTTGAGGGGACACACCCAATGCCTTTTCCCATGGCTCTCGCCTGTGTCCCTTCTTTCCAATGAATGTAACTAAGACTGCTGGCGTCCGATACGATCTCCCCTTATTGCAATTCAGGTTGGGATAGTCGAGCTTAAACGTGTATCCCCTTGTGGATTGTTTTGTGTGTTTTTCTTTTGTGCTTTGCATGCTTTGCCTACCAGTCTCCTTCAAAAGCGCTTGGGATTCGCACCGTTCCGGTTGATTCGATCCCTCCTTTCTCATCATTTCACACGGCCTTATTGCTCCTGACCCCAGACCTTCGTAAATTTTGTATTTCACCTAAATCCCTCCTCCTTAATTTTTTTTTTTTTTTTATTTGTGGCTAAGCGAGTGTCTGGTGATCTACCAACGGCTATGCATGGCGTTCACCCACGACTGCTATGAGCCACCGTAGAAGTTAAGACATTCAGTATATGCCATATAATCATTTTTGAGCCGCGCATGTGGTTCTGTTATATAGGGCTCACTTATAAAGCCCGATACACGTGTTTCGACCTTGACAGTCTCATCAGTCGGGCGGTATAATATAAAATGTTGAAAGCCTTACCGAGGTTGTTACGTTAGAGCCATACACGTGTTTCTGAGGTATCGCTCTCTTCGTCAGTGGCCTATGCCCCACAGAGTCCCAGTTTCTAGCAAGGAGGAGAGACGTACGTGGTTGTAGCACAATGTACAATTTACATTGTGTTACTATTCTGCGGAGCCAGTTCCATCGCCGCAGAAACTGAATATTAGCGAGGCAGGCTCAAAAAGTCCGTATTTCTGTTTCTTTCCTGTGAATACAGTGGCGGCTGTACGGAACATATTTCTCGGGAGCGCTCCTTTTGCGTGAGACGGTAGACATGAAAGATTTTGAACCCGTATGTTTTTTTGTTACTTGGCCTGGAAATGGCTATTTCGCATGCCAAGTTTAAAGAGAGACAAGTTCTTGCTCTCTCCCTGTGAATGCTGTGGCGCCAGGACGGGGTAGCCGAGCCGTAAAAGGTTTTGAACCAGCATGTTTTTTGCTACTTGGCTTTCGGTAGCAGTTTTGGTATGACTGGTACTTGAACGGCCCATCTTCACTGATACTGCGGGCCCAACACAGGTAACACGGCTTAATCTCAGCTGTTTTCTGGATGATGTCGTCGGACTCGATAAGGAAAAATGGAAGAGTTGCTGGTACCCGCTCGAGTCACTCGACGATCAACGGGACAACAGGTGATCAAGTAATCGTTGGACTCCTTTTCATTTCGGGTGGCCCTACTGCGAGGTTTAACCACCGCTGTACTTCGCAGTCCGACTCCCGGGGAACACCTCCCTACTACGATGAGGCGGTAAACTATTTAGGTGGGACGACCCACCTCTATAGTACCGCTCCATGTCATTTTTCGAAGGTCATAATGCGGCCCTTTCAGTGATCCAATGTCACCACTGAAAAAGAACGTGAAATTCGCATTCCATGGACTGGCATCGTCCCGCATCCGTGTCGGTATTGACGCGCCCGTCGTGGGCATTCACTGCGACAGCAGTTCAACTCCGGGGTTAGTCTCAACCAAAAAAAACTTGTGCGCGCTGAAATCTAACAGGTGCAATTTCAGAGGAGAGGTTGACACGAAGGTGAAGAGCAGAGGTCGACACGATTTTGCTGTGTAGCAGTTTTGATTTGAACGTTTAGAGACGGAAGCTAGTCTTTCTTCAGTTGATTTTGGGTGAATTTATGCACTCAAACTGATAAAGCGGTTGTCAGTGTACATACAGTAGATTAGTGGCTCAAGGGGAAAATGAAGGGGATTCGACTTGCGTACGGCGACAAGTATATGAGTGAAAAGAGTAGGCCATTCCATGTTCACGTATGAAAACCATGTTCATAAGCTCGAAGCTAAACCATATAGGTCGGAAATAAAGTTCTGGAGCACTTGTTAAAAACTGAAAATTTATGCATGGATTCCAAAAGAATGACGATCATTTTTCAAAATAAAGACCATCGTTTTCTGTGACATTTTGCCGTCGGCCCGCCAAATTTGGAATCTAGTCAAGTACCACTCCATCGACCCGAATCAAGGAACTCTTCACATGCTTCTTTAACTTTATGGAAAGGTTCAAATCGACTACCCTTCAAAAAGTACTCCATTGATAGGGTAAAGGCCAAAGTCGGATGGAGCGCAACCTGGACTGTAGGCGGCATGCGCCAGAAACTCCACTCCGTCCAATTTATCAGACTTGTCTTTAATCTTTTTGGCAGTGTGCGGTCTGGTATTGTCTGCTGCGCCAAAACGCTCTATAGGTTGACCGATCGTTGGACATGGCGGAGGCTGATAGGAAAGTAAGAATGAAGGCAAACAAAATCTAAATCATCAGTGGGAAAAACCCACATAAGAAACAGCAATGTTCCTATGATATGAATGGGGGTTATTTCCTTCTTATTGAAGTACTCCAGAACTTCCTCTCCAACCGTAACACGTCGCTACAGCCACATATGAGACATGCAATAGCGGGGATGATTCTGAAGTAGACATTACCATCCTGGTGCAGGGACATAAAACCTCAGCGCATAAAACTCTCGAAGTGCCTTAGATTAGTATCAAACCCAAAAATGAACCAAAGGACGAATGTTACCCGCGTCAGTAAGGAAGATCTCGCACCTTACTTCAGATTTGTATTTCATTTGAGTCAGGTACACATCACGCCCATGTGAGACTCAGTGTTTTCTCCAATAAATCATTGAAAGTTCGGAAAGAACGAAACGATGAGCGTCAATGGGAAGTTGATTACTGTTCGAATCAAAATTTGTTTATCACGTCATTCTGCTAAGTTGATGAAAGTGTTTGACTGAGGAGATTGCATGTCAATCGATTTTCCAGGCCTCAAAAGGCGAAACCGACGGAATGTCAGCCATTTTTGTTGTACTGCGATGTATTCAAAAAAGTACTACTGTTATCAACCTTTGTCTGCTCGGCTCTTTCAACACTTTATTGATCTGTCTTCACAGTGGCTTTTTTCACTGTGTGGAACCCAGTACTTTTAGCATTCTATTGGTTTTTTTGTCTTTTTTTCTGAAATTCGTAGAACACTGGTTGAGGGAGTCTTTTTGCAATCTCGAGAATAGCCTGTCTGTGGCGTTCCATAGGGCGCTGTTGTTGACTACAGAAGAAAGATGGAGTGGAGCTCTGGTCCACACGTGCCGCAGCGAGCATCACAACCACTCGTCCACGGCGCCCTCTGTCTGCTCATCAAGAATACACAAAACCTCGTGTTTTCTTTAATTACACGGAAAAGTACTGATTATTTTTGCCGAGGACCGATGAAAGACAGTTCTTTACGATGTCGCCATTCTATGGGCTCCTTGTGCAAAACCGACTGCTACAGGAAATATTCCGACCAAAAAAGTAGACCATCTTGAATAGGCAATTGAACAAGACAATCATATTCAAAAGGACACAGTCTGTATACAGTAAAATAATCGCTGCCAAGGAAATGAGCGCATAAGTTACCCACTCCGGTCATTATAAAAAGCTCACATATGGCGATTTCCAAGCGCTATAGAAAATCATACTGCCGCGAAAAAGCACAATAGACAACGGAACATTAACATTCTACAACTGTAGCAAAACAATTCAAATATCTCTCGAAAAAGAACTTCATATCTATACATTATTTCTTCTTCGATAATAAAATCATTAGCAGACTATGCCTCAGTTTTTTCAGTTCTTTCTTTTGCATGGCGGCTGTATCTAGACAACAGTAATGATAACAATACTACTATTCCCAATGATGTAGATTGATGGGCAAAGCTTTTGCGCCAATTAGGCTCGCACCCACATTTCACCCTATCTGGAGGGCGCGTGCATCCGCTGCACTACCGACGCCTGTTTTGTCACATCCTTCTACGTTACAACGCACCAATCTGCCAGCAGCGTAGAAAGCATGGTGGCAAAACAGGCGTGGGCAAAAGGCAACAGGCATAACTGAATAACAAAGATCGACCAGTATAAGTGCAACGAGTTAGAGCACGCGCCCCGGATAATGTTAAATGCAAGTTCCAGTTCCGCCTAAAGCAACAGTTCTGCACGTCATTCTATATCGTTGGTTTATATCTACCAAAATCACATCACCGCTGAAGACGGTTAAATAAAAAAGAACACAAAAAGGCGGTTCACTTCCGTTCAGTATCAGATATTTTCAAGCCTGTCAATTAGGCTCCACATGAAGATTTCAGAGTTTCTGTGATCCCTCAGAACCTTAAATTCCCAACTTTTCATAAAGGTGCCTGGTTTTTTGATAAGATCCGTTTATAACGACGAAAAATTCAAAACAAGATTAAAGTTTCACATGCGCATATTTCACGCCGTACAATTTTATAGTAAATTTTTCAAAAAAGTCACTATCACCGGTTAGAGAGATTTTAACATAGACAGATAGATAGATGGATGGATAAATAGACAGATGAGTGAAGACTCGCTGGTCCTCGTGCATTTTGAGCCGAATCATGGCCAAAAGAAGAAGCGAAGTGCCAAAAAAGTTGAGGATTTCGAGATCAGTGCCGATTTGAAAATTGGCAAAAATACATCCGAAAACGCCTCGATGTCGCCATTTCGAGCAGTATTAGCAATGGTCCTACGCTGGAGGCCCCCATCCAACTGACAGCTGAGTTAAGTGGGCTGTCACTCGACTCAACTCCAAGCCGATATTAGAGAATTATGTGTGTGCGCGTGTGTGTGTGTGACTAAGACTAAACCCGAAGCCTGAGCCTAAGCCTCAATCTAAGCCCAAAGCTCGGAGCCTAAGTCTAAGCCCAAGCCGAAACTCAAAACCGAAACTAGAGCCTGAGCTAAAGCCTAAGCTTTATGCAAAATAAGAATGTAAAGAAGTGCAAAAATAGTTGAGGATTTTGCAATGTGTGCCGATTTGTCGACTTGGCAGAAACGATCAACTAAAAAAAAGCGAAAAGTGGGAATTACGAGGATTTTCAGCTCAGTAGAAAGTTTCCACGCTGGGACCCCAACAGACAGCCGGGTTAAGCCGGCTTTTTACACAGACTATTAATAATCATTCGTTTAGCGTAGGATTTACATGCTAGAGCCGTACGTGGACAGTTTTCGAAAAGACCCTTTTAAAACGCTGTAAAATTCAAATAAAACTATGTCGCAGATGTGCATACTTTTCGCCGGACAGAGCTCTTCTTCAGACTGTTAGTGATCATTCGACAGGTAACGTTTGCTGATTTCGAGGCAGCGTTTATAATTTGAAAACACCGCTTCTCTGCATAGCAGCAGGGAAATTAAGATTGATTCACATGCGCTAGCAAGTTGTCATTGGTTAGTTCAAGGGCCGCTGGGCGAAGAAGCAAGGTATGCTGAGGAGTTGATCCTTAGATTTTCGAGCATATAAACATGTAGAAAAGATCTCGTAGTATTCGAATGCCTTCACTCACTGTTGGAAGCAATTAGGACGTACCGGTCTCCCGAATTCCATAAAAGTGACCATAATGATGATTGATTAATCCTTGTTCTTAGCAAGAAACAAAGGGCTAAAGACTTTGTCTACCAAGGTCGTACGTTTTACCTAACGTTTTTCTTTTAGAGCGGAGAAACAACTTGTACTTGAGTAACAAAGATCGATCAGCATAAGACTGGTCGAAAATTAATCGATGATTGCGCAACACCCATTGCCGCCCCCCTCAGAGGCCCGTGAGTTCGCCAAAGACCACCAAGGATTCGTGCATGCAAATTCGATCTTATTTTTCCTACTGCACTGCAAAGAAACAAATTTTTCAGAGAATGAGGGCAGCGTTGAAATCTGTGAATTTTACGCTAACGAATGAACTAATAGCCCGCAGAAACAGCTTTTTCTGGTGAGAAATATGAGCGTGTGAAACTTAATCTTGTTTTGAATTTTTCATCGTTATAAAAGGTCTCATCAAAAGCCAGGCACGTATACTGATAGTTCGAGATTTAAGCTTCCGAATGACTACTGAAACTCTTTATAAAAGCTTCGTGTGATGCGTAGGTGAGAGGCTTGAAAATCTGTGCCACCAAACGGGAAAGAACTAAAGAGAAATATACTGATATATTAACAATAAACCGACTGACCTTTAGCTCTACCATCAAGATTTCTCTCGGATAGTTTTGCTTTTTCGTCGATGATGAAAATCAACAGATTCATAAGCTGTTTTTCGCGTTTAGTTGACTCCTCTTAACACAACAAAGCCGGTCAAATGATTTCCAGACAAAAATTAATTGGAACGATATACAGCAAACAGGAAAAAATAACATTGTCCAATAAAGTATTGAGTTCTCCCACAACTTCTTTCTTAATACTGATTTTAGTATATATTATTTCAAGTCAGCTTAGGGCCAAAAAGCTGTGGTACGTCAGAATGTTCCACTAGCCTTAGCCAGACACTTGTATGCGGTCGAAGCGCCTCGCTCGCCTTTTCAATCAAGTGGGCTAGCGCAATGTCATGTATCAATGGATACTCCATAGATTCACCAATTGCCAAGTCGACCCATTTTGGAGAACATTGGCACACCACGTTACCATATTCACCATACGCCCCTAATATTGCTCCATCGGATTGTCATCTATTCTGCGCCTTGAAGAAGCGTCTGCGGGTGAAAATTTGACAATACAACCAACTCAACAGAGACATTACCAACTTCTTTGATAGACTCGATTATTCGTTCTGTGAGAAAGGAAACCAGTCTTCGCCTAGAGAAGGGCTGCATAGCATTGATCACTATGGTGATTATACTATTGATTAACTAGATTCTTCCACTAAATTACAACTGAATAGACAAGCGTCGAATTGCGAAAGAAATTATGGGACAACTCAAAACATAGATATGGAACGATATTCGATATTAACATCCAGATATAGATATTGAATAGCTCAGATGAACGAATAGTCAGATTCAGATTTTGGGGTTATGAGCTCCGCTCGAAATTACCATCAGATATTATTATATTTTCCATATATATAAATTTACAACTCGACAATTACAGGAATCATGATGAATTCGTATAGCCACTAAAGGCCACAGTGACTCATATAGACATTGACAACATTGTTGCTGATTAAAAAATGGTGCTTACCGTCCTGAGAATCTTTAAAAATGATCCGTCGAAGAAAACATTCAGTCTCCGAATGCATCTCATTCAGAAAAGTCTCACGCCACCTAGAAAATACGCAATGAAAAGAAATTAACGACAAAAAAAAAAGCAGAAACAATAAGTTATCGCAGGAGAACACTTACATGAACTGCAATGTATTACTTTCCCTTATCACGTCTAAAAATTTACACAAGACCTCTATGAAATCCTCAGTTCTCGGCATTTTCAACCAGTCACTCGGATCTGGAAAATGATGTTCAAAAAGATTGGTTTCACAAGATGACCTCACAGTAAAGCGGACCAGTACTTTGAGTTATAAGAAACAGCATCTCGACTTCCAGCTGCTTTCCTTCTCGCATTATCCGTTCCATATCAACATCTAATTTTTCGAGTTTTTTTTATGATTTCGTTCGTATCTCCCAAAGCGCTATTTTCAGTGAACTTTACCTAAAAGAAAAAATACAATAGAACAGTGCTAAACTAAATAATAACGGCACTTCTAAGTTACACGGCACGAGGAGAAAGGATCTCTGTCGTTGGATAAGAAGTTTTCATGAGAGTATTAGGAGTACTTCGAAAGCTTGAAACTCTTGTTATTGTCCTAAGCAGCCTTCTTTTTCAAACAGGCCTTTTACAATGCTTCAAAGAAAGTTAAACAGTTGTGTTTTACATGACATATTTCTCGCAGGTGAGAGCTTTTCCTTTAGACTATTAGTAATCATTCGATAGTGTTATATTCAACGTTTCTAGGGCTGTGCTTAATTTCTGAAAAGACTGTTTCTCTGCAGCGTAGCAAGGAAAACAAGATTCATTCACATATACGGGCATTTGTTTTCTGACCAATTCACGGGCTCGGGGTGGGGGCAGAAGGGAGGGCTGCCCACAACTTCAACACGCTGCCGATCAATGGTGACTATCCGGCTCACATGCGAAGTGCGAATTTTACTATTCAGTTAGTAATGGTTTCTCCGTTTCAAAAGAGACTACAATGAAAGGCGTGACCTTGGTAGCATAAAATTTTTCTCTACACGTTCAAAGCATTTCGTGTTTCGAGCGAAGTGTGAGTAAAAACGCGCGTAGAATGTAAAACATAACTCTGCTTTGAATTTTACAGCGTATAAAAGGGCGTTTACAAAAAGTGACCACACTGCGGCTGCCATATATTTAAGCCTTCGAAGGATTACTTATACTCTTATGAAAAGTTCTTGCCCAGCGGAAGGGGTCGTTTCTTTATTCCGTGAAGTCTAACGGAAATGAACTATGAAAACTTAGAAGCAAGAGCCTAGAACCTTTCCGCGCATGGCGATAGGCGGGTGTAGCGTTCTGAGTTTATTGAAAACTCTTAGTGTCCGAAACCGTTCTTCCATGCTGACCGGATTTTTAAGAGTCTGAAATACATGGGTGAATCACAAGAATCAAGAAGACAACTGCACTTGTCTACCTTGTCCGAAAAAGAACATGACATAGGTGGAGGAGGAGGTGGAGTGCTTTTAGGACGATCCGAATCACCAGGAAGTGCAGACGCTTGTGTTAAACTAAACGAGCCGAAATCTGCGGAAGTTATTCTTTCGGATTAAATATAAAAGAGATTCTAAAAATGGAGACAACATGCAGAAGAATTTGTAGTTACTTCCGCTTATCCGGGGTCAAATGAATATTCGATCTCATTTGATGGACAAGAACTTTTCATGAGAGTGTTGCCAATCATTCGAAAACGTGAATCTCTGGCTAGCGTGGCACGTGGCCATTTTCAAAAAAGAATTTCTTATAACGCTTCAACGAAGGAGACATTCATATTTCACATGCGCGTTGTGTTCGCAAGACAG
Source organism: Parelaphostrongylus tenuis (assembly GCA_019055375.1). Taxonomy (NCBI): domain Eukaryota; kingdom Metazoa; phylum Nematoda; class Chromadorea; order Rhabditida; family Metastrongylidae; genus Parelaphostrongylus; species Parelaphostrongylus tenuis. The sequence goes on from JAHQIW010004695.1 coordinate 8,990, forward strand.
AGCTCCTTCTTCAGACTATTAGCAACCATTCGACAGCGTAAGATTTGATGAATCCAACGCTGTGCATACTTTCTGGAAAGACCAATTCTTTGCAGTGTAGCAGGAAAAACAATGTTGATGCACATGCGAAGACATACGTTTTTGGTTAACCTACGGTCTGGGGCTAAGGGGAGGGGGCGAGGCGCAAAGCGGAAGAGGCGATCAGCAGGCGGTCGATCGACTAGCCCATCCGTGGGTCATGAGAAAGTGTGATTTTTGTTATTCAATTAGAATTTGTTGTCCCGCTTCGAGAGAAACTCTAGATCAAACGCTTTACTCTAATAGTGGAAGGTTTTCTATATACATTCATGCACCTTTCGTACTTCCAGCGACGTAGTAGCTGTATTGCGCGGCTGATATAGAACATAATTTTATTTCGGATTTGCCAGCGTTACAAAAGGGTGTTTTGAAAAACCAACCAGGTAATACGCTAGCCAGAGATTTAAGTTTTCGAAGATTACTAACACTCTGGTGAAAAGTTCTTGTCCAGCGAATAGGGTCGAATGTTAGTTTGCACCCGGAAAACTGAAATGAACCGAAACTGACTAGAACGTTGGGAACAATGCTTATTTTTGTACGACAATTGTTATGGATAAAGTCGCTCTCAGTTAGAGAGGTACTGAATTCACATGTGGATCATTGTTTCCTAAATATCCTCATCAAATCAATTTGCCCTTTAACACTCACGTCCCACAGCGTTATTTGGTTTTCTTTGCTCTTAAAATTACATGTCTCTGCATATGTTCAAAACCTTCGAGACTGGTAGACCAGCGGCTTACGCACGTGGTCTAGAAGAAAATAGTGATAACCACAATCAGCGCTATTCCCTGAAATGTCCTCCCATATTTGCTATAAAGTGGGTTCAGTCTGAGTAAAGCTTATTTTATGCATTTTTGCTCAGTGAACTTAAATGAACATAGCATTTCTTACAAAATTTCATTTGATTTCATTTCAAGAACTTCGGATATCAAAATAACAACTTCTATGAAGAATTTCGACAAGCTGAACTTAGCGCAGCCAATCGGCTCCAAACTTTACTCGTATAGACCCATAAAATGCCAACAAAATCAAAGTGCTTTCGATTTCAGAAATTTCATTGCGTCGAATTTGGTCCTGCTTCGATGAGAGGCAAACACACGAACAGCTAGTTCAGAACATGTGGAAGAACTTGGGATAAGCACCGAAACTATTTTTTCTTCAAAAGAACCCTCATAACATTTCCTGAGGTGATCCGAGGACTTTTACACTAGATATGTTTCCCGCCATTCATCGCCAACAAAGATCTCCGAACATGCTGCCTATTGTTTCGTCTGTTGCTTGACGATCGTCTCCTTCACGAATGTGGGCCAAGTTGATTCTCTTAGCAATCTTTGATATCCGAAGTAAGGTCACATGTGGATTGCAAGCTACTGTTATAGTGAGGGAAACTGAACAAGCACCTTGCTTCGCTATGAACTGTGCCACCTACCACACCGCTAAACCAACTGACTTGAAGCATTTCTAAAAATTCGCGCCCTTTTGTGCACCAACTACAAATTGTTTGTCAGATGTATTGCGCCGATTGACGACAATTTGTATTTTCTGTGGAAAACGGAGTCTATCGGTTCATTGCAGAAACATAAACGGAGCTGCGGTGCGCTTCTCGTAGTCAAGATTGAGAAAAAAAAAACTCATTTTAACTGCTAGGTGGTGTGCCGCTAGGTTTACATATTATGACTTACTGAATCCGATTGAAACGACTATGTCATCAAAGTGCATTCAACAATTCGACAGGATAAACTACACGAAGTGCTTGCAGATGCAGGTTATGATAGATCAAGATGCTCGTTGGATCCCCTTCCCCACACTCTCTTGCATTCAGTCGACGAATGCTTACGATTAGTCTTAGCTCGCGCTCCTCCAAGATGGAATGCAGATTTTCAGGAGCAACTTCGTCATCTACGAAGAAAACAAACTCAAGCAGCGATCGAAACAACACGCCGAAAGTTTCAAGACTCTTGTGGAGGATAAGTGCTAAGAGACAAACCAAGTGCTAGGAGTGCCCCCCTCCCCACAAAACATATAATCTGGTGAAAAAGTAATCGCTGTAATGAGTTATATTGAAGGCCATTTCAGTGTAGATTTCTCGCTTTATAGTTTTGTTGCTAATGCCATATTATTTGCTGTTTGTTTCATATTTACATTTAGATGACGGCAATGATGCAAGCGGACGCAAAAATTATTGCGGTTTCACAGCGTGAATTCATAATAGGCCGTAAAACCGTGCAGTGGTGGTTCAAAAAGCTTTTTTTAGAAGAGATATATAGTGTGAAAAATAACATAATCCAATGTAATAACACATGAAGATAGAAGTACTCGTCGGATTAAGTCATTGCAGAAAACAGTTTCTGAAGAAAGAATAAGACTCAATAGCACTCCTTTCATCGTTTAAAGTCTTTTTACACAACGTCTCATGCTTTCTATTCATTCTCATTCACTCATTCACATCTCACATTCACAACTCAGACACCATTCAATAACGATGAAGTCAGCCTCTAGTAGATGGCTTCATGTCATATTTATACCTACACCTACAGTCTAGTGCCACTACGCTTAATCTGCCATAGCGTAGAAGATGTCGAGCAACAGTTAAAGATATGAAAACGTTGTGCCAACTGATAGATGCACCTATGTACCAGTTATTCAAAATAAAGGGCGCATGTGGCGCAGTGGTTAAAAGTGCTCTGAGCCCCAAACAAGGTCAAGGGTTCGATCTCGCGCTCACGATTTACCAAGCCGTCCATCCCTTCGGGGTTAGTGAATTGGTACCAGATTTGTCTAAGAAAATAAGCAACATTTAGTCGATACAGCGGCAGTCCACTGCAGTCGTTGCAAAGGTCGGATATGCATTCAGTTACCTCAAACGACGTTAACAATTGAATACAAATGCATGGCACATCACTTAGAGATTGATCAGCGCCCAGAGCTCTATCATTTATCTTTCATTTAGAGATATTTGAATTACCATTAGAGCACACCCGTTCAAGGTTGGTTCTGATAGCTACAATAGCTCATATCGAAGAAGAAGCAGCAAAATGGTGGCATCGGTAGCTCGCGCCCTCGGCATAAAAGAAGCGCGGGTTCAACTTTTGCCTGATGTCGAATGTTTTGCTTACCACTCAACATCTTAGGTGTATTTTTGTTACATGACACCACTGCTTAAAAAAACACTAGAGTAAAGAATTTGTAATACTTTTTGGGAATTGATGCAAAAATATCAGTTATATTTCTCTTGTTTATACATCAAGGATCCACGGACCTCCCTTTTTAAGGGATCCCGCCCGGTTAGTCCCGAGGCACGTGGCGCGTCCCCAGGTGATGGATAGGGGAGTAAACGCGAACCAAAAGCGACCGTATGCTTCCCACAGACGCAGACTAAAATGACGATCTGTACCTACAATGCAAGAACCCTTGCTCACGAATCCGCTGTAGAAGATCTATTGATTCAAGCAAGAAGAATAAGGTACGACGTCATTGGCCTAGCTGAGACGAGAAGGCGCCATTCCTCTCACGTTGTTCATGACACCGGAGAAGAATTGTTCGTTGAAACATGCTATAGCAGAGGTGTCGGCGGCGTTGGCGTCCTCGTCAAATCGAATTTGACTGTGAAGAACGGTTCGTTCGAACAACTCACAACCCGTATTGGACGATTGCGGTTTAAACGATGTGGTTCTTTGCCAACTTTGACCATCTTCGTTGCTTACGCACCAACATCAAGCCATGACAAAGACGAAGTCGAAACGTTCTATGGACCTCGAAAAATTCTTTAGAGAAGATCATACATTCTTCAAGGTCATTGTCGGAGATTTTAACGCAAAAACTGGACCTAGAAGAACGACTGAAGAACGTCACATAGGGACCCACGGACTAGAATGGAATGAACAGGGTGAGAGGCTATCTGAGTTTATCATGACGATCCAGACCATCCATGGTAACTCGCAATTCCATAAGCCTCTTTCTCAGCGATGGACGTGGGAGTCTCCCAATGGAGAAAACCATAACGTCAAATCATTAGCCAGCTCTTGGGAAGATACCGTTGTCGACAACATCGACGAAGAATACGATCGAATCGTTGAATATCTTCACGTTAGCGCTATGTAAGCCGAGAGCCCTAGGCCACGAGGAGACGTTTGTCGCCGCAGACAATCGAGCTGATACGTCAACGTGGAATCGCACGAGCTACAGACAACCCGAACCTTACGTCCGAACTTGCGAAAAGCTGCAGAGAAGCGATGAAAGAAGACTCCAAAGAGAGAAGAGTAGCAGTTATGGCAAAAGCTGCAGAAGCTGGGAAGAGTAATCGCAAAGCCCAGCGAGGCTTCGACAACTATAAGACTAAGATGATTGCACTTAGATACCCTGACGGGACACTTACAGCTTCGAGAAGGGCTATGGAGAAAATTATCCACCAATACTACTCGGATCTCTTCGCTAGCCATGTCCTCTCACCGTTATATGAATTTAAAGAGGACGAATTGTCGTCCCACCTGTCCTCCCTCCGAAATGCGATATGCTGTATCGTCGGTGAAAAACAGAACAACACCCGGTCCACACAGGATTAGACCAGAACACCTGAACAACCTGCCGCCAGTTCTCATCAACACCCTGGCTCGGCTCTTCACTCGCTACCTGTCAGAATGCAAGGTCCCTATTCAACGGAAAACCAGCAAGACCGTATTGTTGTTTAAAAAGGGAGACCTTCACGACATAAGCAATTATCGCCCAATCTGTTTGTTGTCCTTGTCTGTAAACTCTTTACTCGAGTCATCCTAAACAGGATTGACAGAACACTGGACGAAGGACAGCCATGCGAACAAGCAGGGTTCCGAAAAGGATTTAGCACCATAGACCACATCCACACGATTACAAGACTCATTGGAGTTTCACGAGAATACAAACATCCACTCTGTCTCACTTTCATCGATCTGAAGAAAGCCTTTGATTCAGTGGAAACAGAAGCGGTTATAGAGGCTCTGGATAACCTGAGCGTCCCTACTCGGTATATAATGATCCTTCGTGAGCTTTATAAAGATTTCACGTCCAAAATATCTCCATGCTACAACATCACGATTGACATAAGAGGGGTTCGACAAGGCGATACAATTTCACCAAAACTATTCACTGCCACCCTACATAACGTCATGCGAACATTAGAATGAGACGATATGGGAGTGAAAATTGACGGTCGACAATTTAAAAATCTTTGCTTTACTGACGATATCGTTCTCATAACACCATACATCAGTCAAGCGGAACGAATGTTGACCGATTTCGATAACGCCTGTGGAAAGATTGGTCTTCAACTAAATCTAACTAAAACGATGTTTATGAGGAACGGATGGGTTTGAATGCTCCAATCACGCTCAACGGAACGACAATCTCCAAATACCTCAGTTGACGTCTAGCTAGGTCGTGAAATCAACATGATGAACGACCTAGCTCCAGAGTTGAGCAGGAAGAAACGAGCGGCTTGGCGAACGTTTAACAGCATCGAAGATGTAGTGAAGAGGACTAAGAACATCCGACTCCGTGCCCACCTTATCGACTCGGAAATTATCCCTGCCCTAACGTATGCAGCAGAAACCTGGTCGCTACGTAAGCAGGATGAAAGATCACTTGGCGTTATCAAACGCGCTGTCGAATGCTAGGAGTAACCCGTATCTCGCAAATAAGAAAAAGGATCCGTAGTTCCGACCTACGTCAACGATCGGAAATCAGAGACGCCGTTCTACACGGCAGGATATCGAAAATAAGGTGGGCCGGACACGTGATGCGCTTCAACGACAACCGATGGACGAGAGCCGTTACCGACTGGATTCCTCGGGACGTCAAGCGCTCTAAACGAAAACTAACAACCCGTTGGTCCGACTTCTTCACGAAAGCGATAAAAGAAAGATATGATGCTCACCGAATCCCTAAAGCTAGGAGGATCCACTGGGCTACTTTGACGCGTTAGGGAAAAATGAAAAAGTTGCTGGTACCCGCTCGAGTCACTCGACGATCAACGGGACGACAGGTGATACTTTAAGGATGTTATTTTGGATATTTTCACGCAGTAAATCCCAACGGAAATTGTATTTTTAACAAATTCAAAAAATGAGAATGTTAAATATCAAAATATCACCATCAGTAAGAGTATTTTACAAATTCAAACGTGGAGATAGTGCAATCAAACGGCTCCAAACCTTACTGAGATTCGGCCAACAAAATGTCAACAAATTAGAAATACCTTCGATTTCAAAAATTTCATCATGGCAAATTTGATCCTGGGAAGAAAATAGACGAACAGCTGTTTGAGAACACGTGGAAGAACTTTGTGTATTCAAGCTGTTCCAGCTTCTACATGACCCCTCATTACATTTACTGGAAGGATCCGAGCACTTTTGCATTGGATATGTTTCCTCTCATTCATTGCGCACAAAGACCTCACAACATTTGGCCTATTGTTTCGACAGTTGCTCGACGATCGTCTTCTTCATGAATGAGGGCTGAGTTGATTCCCTCTGCAATTTTCGACATCCGACATAAGGCGTTTCAACGTGGACTTGCAAGCGAATGCTATGGAGAAGGGGACTGAACAACAACTTTGCTTTGCGATCGATTGCAGTATCAACCACTGCGCTATAGCAACTGCCTCAAAGTATTTTGAAAAAGCTATATATCGAAGACCCACGACAAACGGATACCGCATAAAATGAAGAGAACTCTTTCTTCAAAATCGCAGTTTCGATGGTACGCGCTCCTTTTGTGCATCAACAACGACTTATTTCTCAAGCGTATTGTGTCGCTCGACAACAATTTGCATTCACATGAAAAATGGAGTCTATCCGCTCATTGTAGATACACTAATAGAGCTCCGGAGCATTTCCCACAGCGAAAATCTAAAGAAAACAAACCCATGCTAACCGTTTAGTGGTCTGCTGCGGGACTATATATTACAGCTTACTGAATCCGAGTGAAACTACTATATCAGCTAAGACAACTTTCTCTGTAAATAATCAGTTCAGAAACCAAGGCATGACCGAAACTGTCCTCATCGATTTCCTCGTCTCAACAACATCAATTTGATGTAATCAAAACTAATAAAGCGGAATATGAGTTTGTAGAGCGAATGTTTGAGGAAAGCGCTGGCCGAGTGCTTGGTGATGCAGGTTACAATGAAGCAGGATGTTCATTGGGTCCCATTCCCCACACTTTTCCAATCAGTCGACGAACGGTTACGAAAAGTCTTAGTTCGAGCTCCTCCGAGGTGGAATGTAGAATTTCAAGAATAACATCACGTCATCTACGAAGAAGACAAAATCCTCTAGCAGCAAAAGAAACAACACGCGAAATGGTGCAGGGCCTTTACGAAGAGTTAGTGCAAGGAAATGAACGAGGTGTTAGGAGTCGTGGAATTCGCGAACCAAAAATGTGAAAGCGGAACGTATAACGACTACATTCCACACTACAAGCAACGTTTATACAAGTTTCCTGATTGAAGGATAAAGGGATGAAGCTCTCGACGCCAACCAATACCTGAGGGATGCGAAGTGTAATATTCGTCTTCACTGTTTAACGTCGAATGAGGTCACTGAATATATATCTGGCCTTTGAAATGACTCGCGGTGGCCTACCGCTGTATCGAGTCAGCGCTGCTTATCGTCCCAGTCAACTAAAACCAGTCCGGTACCGATTTACCGACTCCAGAGTGATAGATAACTTGGTGAGCCATGAGCACGAGATCGAACTATTGACCTCTCGTACTATGCGGGACACCTCTAAGCACTGCGCCACCTGCGCTCGTTTCCTGGATGAGTTGCCAATTTATTGCGGCAACAGCACTTTACATACAACACTAATAAATATCAGAAAGGTTCTTTATAGATTAGTAGATGCAAAATTGCGATGTTTCCAAGAAACCTTGATCGATGAAATCCTTGTCCTATATGATAGCGAATCGTTACAAAACGTGTTGGGTTAGTGAAAAAGTAATTGCGGTTTGTGCATTGTTGATATACGCCGTTTGATATTGTGATGTACTGTTCAATAGATGTGAATATGTTATATATCACTTCGACGTGCACAACTTGCCTTGCGATTTTGTCGCTAATAGCGTAGTATCTCCTGTTTCTTTTATATTTATATCTAGAGCCGATGCCTGCTGGTGCAAAAGTTACTGCGGTTTCAAAACCAGAGTTAAAAATGAGTTGTAAAACAGCAGACACAACCTCTAACGTAATAATGAATTTGGCCGAGAACCTTCTTACAAACGTATACTACAGTGGTGATTCAAAAATTTCGTTGAAAAAGACGCATTCGACAACATATAAACCAAAATCGCTCCAAAAACAACCTTACCACTGTGATGGGAAAATTAATCATCGAATCTCATTCTCTTAAGCCTACGCAAGATTTTGCAGAGCAAAATCCAGAAGTAACTTTCAGTGGTCCAAAGCGCAATTACTTTTGCACTAACCCTATTTAACCCAAAGATCCGATGTCGTAAAATATGCCACCCAAAAATGAATTTATGATTCATATCATCCCTTATGTCCTAGTAAGTTTCTGCTTTCAGGACAGTTACGTTTCAAAGAAATGCATAAATCTAGTGTAACAATATCATTGCAAGAAGCTGCTGTAAACAATAATAAAAACATGAACTCAAATACCTTAAAGATGATCAACAAAAACGAAAAGATCCGCAAAAGCTCTTGCCAACTCAATACGTAAAACTACAGCGAAAACACCTACAGTCGTGATCCAGAGGGGGCCGTAGAAGCTTCATACTCATCTTCACTATCAGCAAAAGGATTCTTCAACTCGTCATTAAACACCTAAAAATAATCTTAGAGGAGAAAACACTTTGGAGAATACTTATCAAGGGCATTTTGAATTACCTCATCACTATCGACAACCGAGCTCGATCTATCCGCAGATCCTTCCATTACAAGCCACGACGATGTACACCGAGAGTTTGACTGAAATAAACGGGTTTCTTTTCTACAAACGTTAAATCTACTACAGGTGAACTAATTTTATGGTGAGACTCAAAACAAGTACAAAACCTGTCTAAGAAAAATACGGTGAGTTACAAATACACCCATTAATGTTGAGTGATGCGCAAACTTCTGTATCAGCGGAACGCGAACGCGCATTTCACCCTATCCGGAGGCGAGTGCTCTAACTCGTTGCGTTATCGACACCTGTTTTGTCGCTACTCTTTCTACGCTACCACGCATCAATCCGTCAATAACCAATTGTCAACGATATTGTAAGCGTAACTGGAGTTCAATGTCGGTATCGACTACCAGGCCAAATCGTTGACGATTGGTTGCTGACAAATTGATAAGTTGCAGCGTAGAAAGAGTTGTGGCAAACAGGCGTCGACAGTGCGATGGGTTAGAGAACACATCTCGGATAGGGGGAATGCGGATTCACGTGCCGCCTGACGCAGACGTTTTGCACATCACTCAACTTCATTGAGTATTTATGACATAATGCCACCGCAAAAAAGCGGTTGAATAAAAACAATTCCTGTTTTAACAGATAAGACGATTGTGAGTCTATCTGAACTTCTAAGAAACAAAAGTTGGCAAAGATCCACGGATAGAGATTG
>JAHQIW010004697.1:0-86213 GCA_019055375.1 Parelaphostrongylus tenuis
GGGTGTTGAAAGACTCTTGAGAGTCCCTTGACTGCAGGAGATCCAACCAGTCCCAATCCTAAGAAAATCATCCTGATATTCATTGGAAGGACTGATTGAAGCTGACGGCAGAAGATTTTTGACCTGAAAAATGCGTGCTTACATATTTTCTTCTGTTAAACCGTTTCAAATGTTAGTGATTTATTTCTGAATACTAGCTAAGCAATACAACAATACAGTGAGTAATGCAGCATGGATATTATAATAATCGTGGTGGCTTACGTTCCGATGGGTCGCTTTCTTCAGAGCCGTTTTGATAATTTAGTCTATCAATTATTCATTGAAGACTAGTCACTTAGGGTCAGTGTATTAATGGGCTGGTTAATAGATAGTCTGTCTTGGGATTATTACTCTTGTAAGCTTTCTGAAATATCTATTCTTTCTACCATTCTTAGGAGATAAAACACTCATTGTGTTGAGTTGTTGACCAGCTAAGATGTCTGAGGAATCAGTGATACTGTGAGCAATCAATATAGTTTTGTGAAAATTTTCAAAGATTTTTCGAGAGTGATACCTCAGTGGTTGACGAACGCTTTGTCAAATCGCAGATACTTGATCCGTTGAGCAAAGACGTGGAATCAAAATTAAAACCAATTTTAAGGGATGTCTTATCTATAAATTCACTCTTAAGTTGATTTCTTCGCACTGGACAGAGAAGAAATAAGACTATATGCTTTCTCTGCAGCCAATGCATGACGTAATATAAGCAATGTGGTTGTGAAATCGACTACACTGTAGCTCTTAGTTATAAACTTTTGAACCTGTTATGTCATTGTGATTATCGTTCTAAGTTCTCGAGAAGGGTCGTAGTAAATAATTTTTGGTGCGATGACAGCCTTCTGATGAACACATTTTTTCCCGTCAAAGTGAGTCTTTTGAGATTAAAAGAAGTTCTAGTTGGATGCACTTTCACTGTGCAGGGCAGTTCAACATCATGGATATCCCTTAGCTACAAAAACGATAAAGGCCACTCGAAAGTTAAGTTTTTATTCATTGATTCTAACGAGTATGATTCCATTCATCAGTTTTCTCCTCATTCGACATATTATTGTAGAACAACTTAGATCGCGTAAATTAGTGTTACAACTTCACTGTTAGAAAGATACATGTTGTAAGGCAGCAAGTTATCTTCGACTCATTTGACGAAGTTTACATGACGATTGGATAAGCGCAAAGTAGCAAAATGAAATTGTGCTGAACAAGTTTCAATTGCCAAAGCGGTCTATCAAAGCATCTAAGCACGATTCCCAAGACCAACTATATACTATGCTCGTACCAAAGGTTGTCACATAATTTGCACTGACTTTCAACCAAGTGAATGGGCATTGTCAGCTGGAACGCCAAAGTGAAAGATTATAAGCTCTTATTGAGAACTTTGAGAAAATTGTTGCTTGTACGTTAATATAACGCGGCTTGCGATAAAAATTTGATGAAAGCCACTATCTGTGCCACCTCGTTAGTCCATGTGCAGTCCTTCTTTCATTCACCAACCATAGTCCAACCAATCAGTGCTAAGATTTCTGAAACTGAGAAAAAGCCTATTTTAGTTCCAAGGCCCTTTGATTAAATGATTTTTTACTTTATACATAAACTGCGTTCAACACAAGTCCTTTGCTTGACGATACAAATAATGGCTGAAGCAGTTAACATCAAAAAGAAGCTATGATAAAAAAGTGGTAATAGGCTCAAACGCGACTGGACATGAACAATGATTCTTTTAGAACTCCCACCTGATCAATTTGTCACTCTGGAAGGGACTTAGTAGAAGTTTTAAAGTGAATATATATCAAAGGCTATGGCTTTTTGTCACTTCATATTGAGCAACGGAATGTAAATAATAGATTAGAAAACAAAATTTTGCTACTACATTTTCAATGGGCTTCGAGTTTGAAACGTTGTGATTTATTTGTGGCCCTTCATTCTAGCAATTAAAATCACTCTCGTTCTGGCTGCCTTCATAACTGTCTTCTCCGCAAAAACCTTCAAGTTGAAGACTCCTTCGTCAGGATCACTTAGAAATCGTCATATGAAGTGATATATACATTTGAATTATAATCAAGTTGCATGGAAACGAACGTATGTTGAATGAGATAGAAGCGAACTGTTATCATCACGTCTCAGCGTACTTTTGCTCAACGTATTTGATGATTTGTCGTCATTCTCCCTCAGTAGTGAAGCGGCAGTGCGTATCATCGTAAAAGACCGATAATTAGAATAAGGACAAAGTTGTTTTACAATATTCCATCTAAATGTGCACGTTGTTTTGTGGACTTAGTGCAAGTAAGTGAGAAGGATTTAGTGCTAAACTATGTCCTAAACATGTGGGGAAAAACAACGCCTCTGCAATGTTGAAAAAGCTCAAGAATAGATCAAAGAAGTTGTAAAATTTTCGTTATGAAGTTTGCGTCGGAAATGTTACACATGAAACATCGGGTGAGTAGCTTCGAACAATGTACTTATGAAAATGACGTTGATCTCAGAACACAAAGAACGCTCTGTGGACATTGCACATAGATCAAAAAGAAAAATCCGTAGTTTTTCTCATCAAAGTATTGGTGGATTTTTGAAAATACATGAATTTCTTTGTTGACAGCGTACCCGTTTTTTAGCATTTTTTGGCCAGAGCCCAACTCAGCAAAGATACTGTTGTTATTAGCCACTAATCTTTTTCTCAATAGTCACAATGGAGTTGTCACTATTCTATAGTCAATTATTATTAAGATTTTGCCAAAATCTCTTGCTTCAGGACAGACGCTGACCGTGATGTTAGGTGGCTCAACAAACCTTAGGATGTTAGACGCTGCCTGCGTTACACAGCAATGTGATGGCTTTGCACTCGAATATTACAGACGCAAATTTGACAGTAAAAATCCTCATAGTTCTTGAAAGGGAATACCACGCTTTTCTGAAATATGACGCGTGATGGAGCGGTTGACCACTTGTGAGGGATATTGTTTCCTTCGGAGGTAATCATTCGTCCAGTAAAATTTGCTATAGCAAACCTCCCAACGGAGTTTTGCTATCTTTTCGGGAATTACATGATAATTTAGGCAGCGCAAATGGTCTACGACCTTAGAGAGCAAGTGGTATCGCAGAGGCTCGAGGACCTTAGACAGAAATGGTCCAAGTGACAAGGGCGGCACCCAGCTGCCACCAACCTCAACAGTCAGTTCGATCGCGGGTCATCATCCGTACGGTCGTCTGACATCACCCCGACCACCTCACCTCAGTACATTGTCGATCCATTATTGCTCTCTCTACACAACCTCGTTGTCTTGTAACTAATTACTTTCATAAGGTTGCGTTCATACAACTCAGATGAATTCAATAGATTTGTGAGCGGAACATAGTACTGTCCGTGGCGGAGCAAACTCTTTTTGGCTATGCTTGACCCATCACCGCGGTTTAGGGATTCTGCCCATATCTAATCACTAGCGACCCCACTGCTAACACTATATACTCACCCACTGGATCCCGCCGTCGGTGTTCAACTTGGGGGCGAACATAGCATTCCCAAATGAGCTCCGCCGCTTAGTCATGCTTCGACAATTACGAAACATCGTCAATTACAATAACATTGTCACTTGTCATAACAATGTCAAATGCAATAACATGATCATATGCAATAACATGATCACTTACGATAACATCTTCAATTACAATAACATTGTCATCTGTCATAACAATGTCAAAAAGCAATGTTACAAGACAACGAGGTTGTGTAGAGAGAGCAATAATGGATCGACAATGTACTGAGGTGAGGTGGTCCGGGTGATGTCAGACGACCGTACGGATGATGACCCGCGATCGAACTGACTGTTGAGGTTGGTGGCAGCTGGGTGCCGCCCTTGTCACTTGGACCATTTCTGTCTAAGGTCCTCGAGCCTCTGCGATACCACTTGCTCTCTAAGGTCGTAGACCATTTGCGCTGCCTAAATTATCATGTAATTCCCGAAAAGATAGCAAAACTCCGTTGGGAGGTTTGCTATATTTGCAAATCAAGGACCGCAGGAAAGTTATTGAGCCATTAAATTCTCAAATGGTATCCATTTTTCGCCTAGGTTGATTTAAACTGATTCGTTTGATACAGCGAGCGCTTGAATGTGTCGAAACAATTTACAAAAGGTCAGTCTAGAGCTAAGAGAGTGATCGTGATTCTGAAATTCAATGCTGAAACAGGCTTAGCACTTTTCGTTCCTGTAGTCTCTACATTTTATAAAAGCTGTAGTCAAATTCTCATTTTACAATGCACAGATAAAAAGTTAATCTATCCATTCATGTTAGTTCACAAATTTTGGTTCTAGGCCGTAGGAAGTCTGAATGACGTGGCCGAAACAGACATTACAGGTCTGACGATTCAACAGCAGGAGTTTGTCGATGCCACAGGTTTGGACGTTAATTTTGGTGGTATGTTCGTGACTAGCTGAAGCCAGGTTGATGAAGTAGTCGTAGTCTATCAATCTGACCGAACATATGTAAAGGCTCTCAACAAGTCGCTCGCCGAAACGTTAGCCGAATTACTACGAATACTTCACCAACTTAGCGTCAGCTAATCAAGTTGAGTTTTCTCGATTTCCATATATCAAATAATAATGCCGAGGTTTACACAAAGTCAAACTTTTGATCGATATTGCTGCAATTTAGTCAGTCAAAGGCAAAATATCAATCTGTCTACTTCGCGGTGAGTTGTATAGCACTGCAAGATCGTATTGGGTATGCAAACACCACATATGCATGTGTTCATCCGATCATAGAGGTTAATACAAGAAGTTTCACGCCAATGACAAAAATAGATTGTCTCACAACGATATTCTACTCGGTGAAGCTATGTGAAAAGTTCACAAAATCATTTGAAAATGAAGTTATTCAGAACTATTAAATGATATAGAATATTGCTCATGATCAGACATCAAGTAGCGCTTAATGCCATCTCGCCATGAACTTAAAGACGTCTATCTTGGAAGCGTCACAACAGAAAAATCAAGTCGGAAATACGGTCTTCATAGATCAGCGAACTTTTATCTAAGCTGGAGATTTGATTGTACTCGCAAGCCTCGTAGAGACGGATCCAAGAACATTTGTATCTTATTCGATTATAGAAAATGGAAAAAAGGCCTATGATTTTAACAAACGCAAAAAATTTTAGGGACTATTCCCAGGGATACGAGAATCGCGGCATTCATGGATGTCGTCCTACTTCAAAAACTAGATAAAAAAGTTCAAGTTCTAATCTTCCAAGGTATGTCACCCATGTTTCAGAGCCGCGAGCTAATGGCGCACTCCTCTGAGAAGTTCCTACGATTCACAAAACGTGACAAGTGGCTACTGCCTGCGGATAAGATCCTAGGGAGTTACCTAGCAATGATATTTTCAAGGTTACGGTAGCTTTTTTTACAAGGAATATTCGACGATTCTCGTATTGAAGACCAAACCTTTAAAGATTATAGAATACACGGGTATACACAAAATCTTTATTTAGGAGTGATATGTATATAGAAATCAAACTGTACAATATCTGATTTGCGTAAGTACATGATAACCCTTCATGAACAGGCGATGTAGATAGAGAAGGAATTGAAAATAGCATTTGACAGCTCTACGAAATGTGAGTGAAAACAAATGGTAAAATCGAAAGATCTGTTCACACCTTCTTTTATGGATGGATAGATAGATAACAAAACAAGCATACATATATCTACAACAGAGTTACGACAGGAGGTCAATTACCGTAGCCTCAACTTTAGACATGAAAACAATAGGAACTTTTAGTGCTAGGCTCTGTCTCATTGCCAACCTTCGCTTTCGAGAGAAAAATATCTCGGACTACCTAAGGATTGAGCAGCTCAGGCACTAATCTAAAAAAGCCATGAGCTGCTGAATTGACAAGCCGTACATGTTTATTGCTCCTCATTGTTTTATAAAGAGCTTGCTGATATCACAATGCGGAGGCAATCGACATTTTGGTGTAACATAAAGGTCTATCAGTTCCGCTCTCAATAGCACATCGTTTTAAAACTCAGAAAAAAACATTTTAAAGCTCGATTCAAGACGAGTTTAGACAAGGAAAAGATATTGGTATTTTACATTATGACAAACTTCACATAGAAAGCTTTCTAAAAGCAAGGTATGATCAAATAATGTGATAAAACCGGCAATTCAGAACTAACTCATGCCAACAGATGATAAAAATGTAGTGTTACAACAAACGAGTTGGCCAAATAGACTAAATGTCGCAAATGTGGCAAAACTATTGCATATTACCATTAAAAGTTAAAACAACGTGATCCATGTCAAAAATGCCTAATTTCTCTATGAATATCTGCACAGACAGACGTTGTGGATTCGCTCTATACGATATGAACGTGTACAGTGCAGTTCTAATTCCTGATAGTAAAAATAGTAATAACATGCGTTCTTGAATAGGTGAAAGACTTGGAACAATTGGAGATACCTCTGTCTTGACTGAATTTTAGAGGAAGGCGCTTTTGTCCTGAACAGTTATTTATGATAGAGCATGCCTTGATGCTTCACTCCATTTTTTCGAGATCAGCAGTGTTATTGAGCCAAACTCTAACTAAAATCATTACATCGTAAAAAGTGATTTTGTTTTCTTGATCACTTGAACAATAATATCGCTGACAAACACTTCCCATGATCTGAGAAAACACAACAGAATCTTCATGAAACAATCGAAGGACTTTTCGGTAGAGCATCATTCCTTGTCACAGAGGAAGACTACGGAAAAAACTCTACGACAATGTAGTCCACAAAAGGACCTCCCTCATGGAAGAATTGCTGACTTGTTAGTCCCGAGGCCACGTGTAGCGTCGACAGGTGGCGGATAGAATAATTGATTGACAAAGTAGGACGACTGTACTATTTCCGAAACACGGGTAGATTCTGATAGAGACTTCGAGTGTTTACTGCTCCAGATTAGCATGTACTTTTTTTCAGTGCTCCAAAAACATCTATGGTGTTACGATTAGATGGATCTACACGACATACTGACGTCTGAACTTGCAAAACTCCAAAGAAGAGATTAGTAACTAAAAAGTGAAGAGCAGTAGAAATGGTTGAAACTGTGGAAGTTAAGAAGAGTAATTGCACAGTGCACCGAAGCTTTGCCACTTACACGATCAATATCACTCAGACGCCCAGACAGGACAGTTAAAGCCTCCAAATAGGCAGTGGAGAAAATCATCTACGATTACTACTCTGACTAAACCACGGCCTTCCGTCGTCCGTCATAGAAATAAATGGAATGGACGAGCAGTTGAACCAGTTTCTATTTCGAATCTTGGCACAGTTATATTGTCGGTGAAAAAAAACGAGCATCTGGCCAGATAGGGTCAGGCGCAAACAACTGAAGAGCGTACACGTTCCCCTAAAAAATGGTTTAACTGTTATCATGTTCCGTGTCAGAACACAAAGTTCACATTCACTACAAAAACCAGCGAGAATCGTGTTATTGCTCAAGAAGGAGAGTTTCTACAGCAGTGGAAACCTTTGCTTGATCTACTTGCTGTATGCCGTCTGTGAACTTTTGTGGAATGATCCCGAATATGATTGTCAGGACATTGCGCTCAGGACAGACACGAAAACAAGTAGATTTTCAAAATTGATTCAATATCACAGACCACACTGACTCTAAGATGAGACTCAGTCAAGTTTCAAGAGTTCAAGAGACCGCTTTGCCTCATCTATATCGAACTTAAGTGGACGTCATTCAGTTCAACGAGAGGCAGTCAAAGCTTTGAAGAGCCACAAATCCTTGCTTGGTGTTATAAAAATAAAAGACGAACAGAAAAGTACCTGACTATGGCACGTAATTTTGTGCTCTATCTCGTACTGACTTCCTGGTACAATTGCGCTCATTGTCCATAATGTGTTGCAGACAAGTGACCGCACTCCATCTAAAAAGTTGAACGCTATGCTTTTATAACAAGCAGATTTTTTAAATGATTCTTGAATAATAATTTGTTGGAACTGAAAAAGATCATACGAGTAGTAAGACGCAAAATGTGATAGTATCTACACTCTATAGAAAGCGAAATCGCGGAAATGTTAATGGTCGTTTTGCCGGAACGGAAGAGTGGTAACCGTAGTCCATTAAAAGAGCTAAATGCTAAACTTTTTTCATTAGGTAGATGTTTGGATTCGTTTCTAGATCACAATATTAGTGTAGGCACATAACATTAAGCAAATAATATGGTATAGCATGTCATAGTTGGTTTAGGCTTTGAGGTATGTGAAATTATGAAAATATTGGTGATCGTATTCACCAGCAAAGATCGCCACTTCGCGTTAGGTTAAGCAACGAAAGTTTGTGAGATATTATTGAACATTTGAGTAGAGGTTAAGTGATAGTCGACTTTCGGAATTTTTGACAAATAGGTTTGTCGGCATAGACTTTTCAAAGCCAACTTGAAAGTACGATTATCTCTAAACCTTGGTATGATTGAAGAAATGTAAAATTTCTTACAAAGTATCCTTTTCTTCATCTAGAACTTGCACGAGGTCAGTAATTTATTCTCTTTCTCAAAACTCAATGGCTAACACTTCTGCGGCAACGCCTTTGTCAGAGCCTAGACGTATAAATCATATCATATCTGATCACTCGATTGATATTGGGCAAGTATCAAAAATCTACTAGAACGGAAACCAACAGTGTGGTCGCTCTAGAAAACCCCACCTCTCTTATTTTAAGACTGGTCTAGTGTGACACGATTCATGAAATAAACCATACTCAGACCATAAGATGAATCTGAGATAAGGTGACATCACCTGTATCACCTGTCGTCCCGTTGATCGTCGAGTGACTCGAGCGGGTACCAGCAACTCTTCCATTTTTCCCTATCGCGTGCAAGAGTAGCCCAGTGGGTCCTCCTTGCTCTAGGAATTCGCTGAGCATCATATCTTTCTTCCATCGCTTTCGTGAAGAAATCGGACCAACGGGTCAGTGGTCTTCCTTTAGAGCGCTTGACGTCCCGAGGAATCCAGTCGGTAACGGCTCTCGTCCATCGGTTGTCGTTGAAGCGCATCACGTGTCCGGCCCACCTTATTTTCGATATCCTGGCGTGTAGAACGGCGTCTCTGATTTTCGATCGTTGACGTAGGTCGGAAGTTCGGATCCTTTGTCTCATTTGCGAAATACGAGATACTCCTAGCATCGACCTTTCGACTGCGCGTTCGATAACTGCAAGTGATCTTTCATCCTGCTTACGTAGCGACCATGTTTCTGCTGCATACGTTAGGGCAGGGATAATTGTCGAGTCGAAAAGGTGGGCACGGAGTCGGATGTTCTTTGTCCTCTTCACTACATCTTCGATGCTCTTAAACGTTCCCCAAGCCGCTCGTTTCCTCCTGCTCAACTCTGGGGCTAGGTCGTTCATCATGTTGATTTCACGACCTAAATAGATGTAACTGGAGCATTCGGAAATTGTCGTTCCGTTGAGCGTGAATGGGGCATTAGAAACCCATCCGTTCCTCATGAACATTGTTTTCGTTAGATTCAGTTGAAGACCGATCTTTCCACAGGCGTTATCGAAATCAGTCAACATTCGTTCCGCTTGGCTGATGTTTGGTGTTATGAGAACGATATCGTCAGCAAAGCGAAGATGGTTTAATTGTCGACCGTCAATTTTCACTCCCATTTCGTCCCATTCTAATGTTCGCATGACGTTTTGTAGGGTGGCAGTGAATAGTTTTGGCGATATTGTATCGCCTTGTCGAACCCCTCTTCTTACGTCAATGGTGATATTGTTGTAGAATGGAGATATTCTGGTCGTGAAATCTTTATAAAGCTCACGAAGGATCATTATGTACCGAGTAGGGACGCCCTGGTTATCCAGAGCCTCTATAACCGCTTCTGTTTCCACTGAATCAAAGGCTTTTTTCAGATCGATAAAAGTGAGACAGAGTGGTTGTTTGTACTCTCGCGAAACTTCAATGAGTCTTGTGATCGTGTGGATGTGGTCCATGGTACTAAATCCTTTTCTGAACCCTGCTTGTTCGCATGGCTGTCCTTCGTCCAGTGTTCTGTCAATCCTGTTCAGGATGACTCGAGTAAGAGTTTATAGACAACGGACAGCAAGCAGATTGGGCGATAATTGCCTATGTCGTGAAGGTCTCCCTTTTTGAACAACAATACGGTCTTGCTGGTTTTCCATTGAATAGGGACCTTGCATTCTGACAGGTAGCGAGTGAAGAGCCGAGCCAGGGTGTTGATGAGAACTGGCGGCAGGCTCTTCAGGTGTTCTGGTCTAATCCTGTTTGGACCGGGTGTTGTTCTGTTTTTCACCGACGATATAGCATGTCGGATTTCGGAAGGAAGGACCGGTGGAACGACATATTCGTCCTCTTTCAATTTATATGACGGTAAGAGGACATGGCTAGCGAAGAGATCCGAGTAGTACTGGTGGATGATTTTCTCCATAGCCCTTCTGGAAGCTGTAAGTGTCCCGTCAGGGTATCGGAGTGCAATCATCTTGGTCTTATAGTTGGCGAAGCTTCGCTGGGCTTTGCGAATGCTCTTCCCAGCTTCTGCAGCTTCTGCCATAACTGCTGCTCTTCTCTCTTTAAGGTCTTCTTTTATCGCTTCTCTGCATCGTTTCGCAAGTTCGGACGTAAGGTTTCGGTTGCCTGCGGCTCGTGCGATTCCACGTTGACGTATCAGCTCGAGTGTCTGCGGAGACAAGCGTCTCTTCGTGACCTTAGGACTTTCGGCTTTTTTGCGCCAACGTGAAGATATTCAACGAGTCGATCGTATTCTTCGTCGATGTTGTCGACAACGGTATCTTCCCAAGAGCCGACTAATGATTTGAATACATCCCAGTTTATGGTAGTTCTGGGACTTCGTTGTTTGAATTTAGCGGCTTTCTCTCCTCTCCTCGAAAATCGGAACGTTGCGCGAAGGAGACGATGGTCTGATCCCGTGTAGAACTTGGGAACAACAGCGACGTCGGTCAGGCAAAACCTTCGATTTACTATGATGTGATCTATTTCGTTATGGTACTCTCCATTGGGAGACTCCCACGTCCATCGTTGAGAGAGAGGCTTTTGGAATTGCGAGTTACCATGGATGGTTTGGGTCGTCATGATAAACTCGGATAGCCTCTCACCCTGTTCATTCCATTGTAGTCCGTGGGTCCCTATGTGACGTTCTTCAGACGTTCTTCTAGGTCCAATTTTTGCGTTAAAATCTCCGACAATGACCTTGAAGAATGTATGATCTTCTCTGAAGAATTTTTCGAGGTCCATATAGAACGCTTCGACTTCCTCTTCGTCATAGCTTGATGTTGGTGCGTAAGCAATGAAGATGGTCAAAGCCGGCATAGAACCACATCGTTTCAACCGTAATCGTCCGATGCGGGTTGTTAGTTGTTGGAACGAATCAATGTTCACGGTCAAATTCGATTTGACGAGGACGCCAACGCCACCGACACCTCTGCGATCGCATGTTCCAAGGAACAGTTCTTCTCCGGTGTCATAGACAGCGTGAAAAGGATGGCGCCTTCTCGTCTCAGCCAGGCCAATGACGTCGTACCTTATTCTTCTTGCTTGAATCAACAGATCTTCTACAGCGGATTGTTGAGCAAGGGTTCTTGCATTGTAGGTACAGATCGTCATTTTAGTCCGTTTCGATCTTGGCAGCCTAGTTCGGCCCTGAGATTTTAGCAGCCTCTCCGTACTCGTCCTACTTGGCGCTGCCGTACCAGGGGCTCTTTCGGGGTCAGGGGAATGAGGCCCATATTTGTTACTGTTTTTGGCATTTCTGATACCCAACGTGTAGCTTGCCAGGCTCTAAACGTGGGGGCTGGGTACTCACGAGTAGCTTGCCAGTCTCTCTCGGAGGAGCGGGAGGAGCTTATTTGTTGGAGGCGACTCCTAACCGCCTCCCATGTACTTCCCAGCCGCTTGATTGCAGGCTTTTGGCCGACTTGACCCGTAGAAATAGAGTTTTGTCAAGTCGGCACTGCAGAAGCAGGGAGCTCGTCCCCTGAATCCACCTGCGTCTCTGGGAAGCACACGGTCGCTTTTGGTTCGCGTTTTATTCCCCTATCCACCACCTGGGGACGCGCCACGTGCCCTCGCGACTAACCGGGCGGGATCCCTCAAAGAGGGAGGTCCGTGGATAAGGTGACATATCACTTGTTATATTTAGGCTTCCCCCCCCCCTCTTCCTATTTATTTCCGGTCGTTTGTGTTTCATCCACAAGGCCCCAAGGGCTTTCGCGCTGAAGTTTTTGATTCATGCCCCAGGATTTTCACTAATCAAAGTCCGTATTGCCATGTTTTTTCACTCTGTGTGCCCCTAAAGGCTTACTTGTTTTACTGTTGTCCTTCCCATCTAAGTGTTCTTTGACGCGAATCCAAAGTGGTCTTTCTGTCTCTACCAATATATTCCTCATCGCATGTTGTGCACGAGATCAGGTATATTGTCTTTGAACTCATGCAGTCCCCTTTTCTACCATTAGGAGATACTTTACAGTTGCCAGTCTTACACAATCGGTCGTACAAGCGGTTCCAAATGAATTGGCGAATTTTCAAAGCCACTTATGAATTGCTGACTCTATTTATGCCGAATCGGTGAATTTTTAGAAGATCAGATTAGAATTTTTTTTTTGGTTAAATAACAACTGTTTAGGCAAGTAAATGTATTATGAAGTAATAACTGACCATAAATCTGATAACATATTCCAGACTTTCCGTGAGGTCTGTCATGATACTCAAGATAAGTTATCAGATTATATATAGTTCTGAACAGGATCAATAAAAAGACTCGAATGTATAACTAACCATGAGATGACAAGGGGTAGACAAGTCATGATTGTACAGCGTAGGTTCTGATCGAATGAATACAAGAGAGGGGGAACGTCAGAATGACGTGGAGCAGATCGTCGTGTTAGAGCACGATTGATGCATTTCTTTTTGCTAATGAAGGCCGAGCTTTTATATAATTATTAATACCGTACAGCAAATAATTCAGGGATTTCGTCTGCACTAAAAGGATGTGAGAGCATCCAATACTGTTTTCAGCGCGATATTAAGCTTTAACATACACCCTTTTTGTGAAAATATTATGATGAAATTTTATAAAATGAATTCCCTTGTGAGCTAATATCTTCTCAACTCATTTCAAGCTCCACTTAGCTTACATAGGCACAGTCCATTGAATCAGCCAAAATTACAAGCGGCACTCATAGTAGGTGATATTAGGAGCAACTTTACTCATGTAAGAGATTATCCGAAAGCGGTTATGTGACTCATGCTCAATCCTCATAAGTTGAATTTAGGCATGAAGCAGCAGTAGAAGCTTTGAATTTGTGCAAAGCAGGGAACCACATGACAGAGAAGCGTATGTAAACGGTTAGTAACAAATGATAATGAGATTGTACGGAAATAGTCCGAAGCAAAGTATTGCTTCGTCTTGTGAAAGCTAATGTAGTGCGAAATACTGAAGGACGAATTATCGTAATGAAACAGTATTGTGGAAACAGAACAGAAATCATACGTAGAAGGACACCGCCGACTGAGGTTATTTCATTCGAGCGGTGCATTACAGGATTTCACTCAACAAGATCAAGAGGACCACTGTCGAAAGAATAAATAGCTGTGGGAATAGCCTTGAAATAATATAAAACTGAGATAACGTGACCTTAGTCGAGCTATATTTCTCATGGAGCTCGTGTAAACTCAAGAGCAAATGAACATATTCTTTTTTGGTCACCAATCTTCATATTCACTGTGTCGTTTACCAGTGATTCTTGTATTCTGTATACTTCATCGCACCCATTACCATCGATGACCATCAATTATACGAATGTCTTTGACTGCAGGATCATTCACTTTTTTCTCTTGGGAAATCTCTGTTAGAGCGCGCTCTTTTGAACTGCAAGCAGAAAACTGAGCTCAGACAGGTGTAGTACCAGCTCTGAGCAAATCGGGAGTTTAAAAGCTTTGGTGAGACCGGTGCGAAATAAAACCAGCACCGGGTTGCTTATTATCAATGCCATTATATCACCTCCACCTCCCCGTTCAAAGAAAGAATGTACATTGTTAAGAGTACTTAATAGATAAGAACAGAATATATCACAACTTTCATTTCGAGTGTTTTCTTAAGACCACAGCTCAAAATTCAGTATGCCTTGCAATCATTTTTGAGCCACGCATGTAAGTGGTCTGTTAAAGGAGGGCTGACTTATAGAGCCCGATACAGTTACCCTTACTCGTCTTTTGCCAATCTCTGTGGGTGCTCCAGTCCCCACACTAAGAGTTAGCGACGACAAACGCTTTACACTCTATGTCCAGTGAGGAACTCAATGAACATAAAGTGTTGTACACTGCTCTATAAGTCAGCCCTCCTTTAACAGACCAGTGACATGCGTGGCTCAAAAATGATTGCAAGAACAGAATAGTCATTGCGACCGAAACCCTAACATCGCGCATTCACCCAGCCATGTTAAGAATTGGGGTCAAACTAGTAGCTCTCTGCTATCACCAACTTCTCTTTATATTTATCCAGATCGATTTTCATTTCTGCCTGCGCTTAAGCGACGTTGAAAAAAACTCCTCGTGCTATAATATCAAACCAAACCACGTTCATGTTCCATGAAAAAACCGAATGTCTTTACGAATTGTTAGTTTCCTACCAAACGTATCCAATCATCCTCTATCTATCCAAAAAATGAATGTGTTAAATGTGCCCACCTCTGTTAAAGATCTTGCGCTCTTTACTTGGCCAAGAACACACTTGACGCCGGCTTTGTACTGCATGAACGCCGACTCCAAACTTCCTTCGGAACGAGGTAGAGGCAAACGAAGCGGTGGCAGTGGTTGTATGGAAATGGCCAGACCATCTGCAATGTCCAATAACATCAAAACGAATGCAAAGATATTGAATCTAAAAGGCAATTGAATTTATCTTGGCTACTGAGAAAGCTTGAATGGAAAACTAACTAACTTATAGTCTAACCGCTACTCTAAATGAGCTATAACATTGAGACATCCGTTGTTCGATTACCGGAGAGAGGGGATCAACCCCGCGCAGAGCATCACTAACCACTCAGCCATCCCTCCCGCCTCCTCATTGAGCTGCTTTTGACATTTTAGTCTACTTAAGTTCCCAACTACCAACAAACTCACAATGGAGATATTTACTGTCACATTCCTATACCTTAACTAATTTTACCTTATCTTTGTCGTCCGCTAACTCAAGAGGGGATGGACAAATCTTTTGAGTTGTTTAATAGCTACTCAGAGTACATAAAGTTCATCCGTGAAAAACCTAGGGCAAATTGGCTTCCATTTTCAAACGTTCAAGTCAACCTATCCAAGAATTCCTACAACACAAAATGTTACCACAAACCAAGCAACAAGAACAATCTGGTTCATTATCTATCTTGTCCGTCACACACAAAATGCGCACTTGTGAAAAACATGTTTAGAACAGCTGCTAGTGTGTGCACAGGAGAAGAACATGAGGAAGAGTCCTTAAGCTTGGCGCATAAAATAGCCATCTCTAGTAGCAACAACACGGTAAGAGCTCTTCAAGTCAGATCTACAGGAAATTCTGTGCCCCCAAACGGATGATCTGGAGAGAATAAAGTCCCAGTAATCGTGATCCTCTATCCTCTATCTCTAACCAAGTAAGCTGCTCAAAAAAACCAGGTTTAGATAATTCCGTAGCAGTAGTCGAGATAACACCAAATACACTAAAGCGCAAATTAGTCCGCAACCGACTGCATGACCGCCTCTGCGAAACGAAACACTGCAAAGTTTGCTCAAACGGCAAAGGATTTTTTAGCTTTTTGTAGTGAAATTTGCTCTCAGGGAAACTTTATCGCCATAAAGTATTGAATATTATTAGGAAGAATTCCATAAACTTGCTTCAGGAACAAAAAGCACCTAATTATCTGGAAAGTTTCCACGTTTAATCATGGATTGTGCGAAGTGCACTTACATTCTGTAAAATGTGTTCGTGTATCCTTGCTTTTTTTTACCAAGAAGAATATCTTTACTAAATTATTAGTATAGAATCAATAGCTTGAGAAATGCAGATCATTATGTGAAACTTGCTTTGTAAGAAAAATTCTTTTTATTGCGCAATAGTATGTGAAAAATACTGCGTTTTGCCCTCGAACTAGGTAGAGTGTTGTTCAAATTTCACTTTATCTTTTTTGGTACTTTTACAGTTGAACTTTGATTGCATTGAAATTTTAATGAATTTACTTTCAACTTTTAGTTCTCATTTTTGTCGTACATCTTGTAAGAGTGGGATTGTCTTTTCCCACTCATCATCCCTCAGAACGACACCGAAGTTTGTCTGTGCCACAATCAATTTTGAAACATAGGCGTGTAAACTTCGTAGAAGTTGATTCTTTTCCTGCACCTAAGCAATACGTCGCTTTGGACAACTCGGGTCGTCATCAAAGAATGGGCAAATTCATGGTGAGGACACCTTCTTTGGTCACTCGCCAATTATCTTTTCATGCGTATCTTCTTGACGGGACTGATCACAACACAGCACAATACTTTTCAGAATTCTGATGCTTCTCTTTCTTGAAAGCGTGGGGAAGTCAAAATGTCTAGCATTCTGCTCAGTCGATCACTTCCAAAGGCAGAACGTTGAAGACAGTGAAGGCCGTGTGATCGAATAGTGGGCAGTGTGAAATATAGACATATTTCACACTTTGGAGACGGTGCGCAATCTATCCTTATATTTTCCAAGGCTCAAAATCCTTTATTGAGAATATTAATCTAAACGAATTTCGCTTTACGCCCAGGTTGCTCCGTGACGCAAAAGTACCTGACTCCTCTTTGCGTCTGTGAACTACAGGTAAGTCGTAGAAATTGACAAGGCCTATGGGTGAGAAAAGAATAATTGTATCATTTATCTGAGGAAAGGGTAAGAGCTTCAAACTTTTGTTTGAACGTTTCAGGCGGAAGAACCGAAACAAATGATGCGGTGAAGGGAACACTCGCATTGCTGAAAACGATGCCCATCGGAAACAGTTGGTCAACGAGGCAGTCTCTTTTTTACTGCTAGATATCACCGCCTGGATGAGGTCAGATTGTAATTATTGGGAGAAGAGGGAATTTGGGGAGCCTCATGGAGTGGCTTGATGGCATTCAGCTGAAAAAATACGTAGAGGGCATAAACGGTGCGAAAGTCCGAGGTCAAAATTATCACGATAAAATGTGCTCGCAGTACAGGATAAACGCCTATAATAAAAAGTCAGTACTCATAAAAAACAGAACAAAGTTTTTTATAGTGTGTAATTCAAAGAGCACGACTCTAGGAATGGTACTCTTCGGTTATAAGGGGACAAATAAAAAATTCGACTTCATTCGCTGTACATGCGTTTTTCATGGGAGCGTTAGTATTCATTCGGAAGCTTGAATCCCTGCCTACAGCCCTACATGACTGATTTTTCAAAACACTCTTTTATAGCGATATAAAGTCCAAAATAAATTGATGTTCAACATTGACCTCGCGCCTTTATTTTTATCACACGTATAATTCGCTGGATACATATAAGGCATATGAACGTGTAGACATAATCTCATAGTATCTGAGTCAATCGTTCTATATGAAACTTCTTTCAGAGCGGAGAAGAAATTCCCAGTTGAATAACAAGTTGCTCTCCACATGTCTGACCTGTCAGCTCATCGATCAATCGCCCCGCTTCCCTTCTCCCCTCCCACAGATTAGGCGGTAAACCAGCCGCCGAATTTGTGAAACTTGAACTTATTTTCTTCCCAAACTGCAGTGAAACGGTCTTTCTGGATTATAAGTACAACATCGAAATCACTTGAAATTTTGCTATTGAATGATTGCTTACAGTGTATAAAAAGAGCTCTGCTTGGCGATGCGTAGAGCACAGATGTTTTCTTTCTCCTACAGCACAATCAGAAAAAGCTTTTTCAAAAACAAACTTGTTTTTGAGTTGCTTGAGATTTGTGTGATTTTGTGGTGTCGAAAAACTACTAGCACTCTAAGGAAGAAGTTTTGTTCAGCGAGATATAAGAAGATAAGGAAAAGACCGGTTGTCGTGTAAAACATAATTTTATTTTGTATTTTACAGTGTTATAGTATATATTTCTTGAAGAACCAACTACGAGAGCTGTAGTCGGAGATCTGAGTTTTCGCAATATTACTAACGCTCCTGTGAAAAATTCTTGAACAGCGAATGAGGCCGAATATACATTTGTTCTCTTATAACCGAAAAGTACCTAAAAACTTACTAATCATCCGGAAGTTCATTTATTTTATTTGAATCGTCATCACACTGTTTTTTCAGTGTGAGGATCCCAAAACTTCTAGATTCAATTCGTTTCCCACCTTCTTCTTGAACAGCATAAAATACTGCTCCAGCAACTTTCCTTGCAAACCCCGAGAATAGCCTGGCTGTGGCATTTCATAGGGGGTTATTGTTGACCGCCGGACAAAGCTGAGGTGTGGAACTCGACTCCACGCGTGCCGAGACAAGCACCATAACCACTCGGACAAAGCGCCTTCAGTTAGATACTACTGAGAGTTATTGATGAAGTGGCATCGCATGCAGTGTACGGCATCATTTATGACAAACATTTGACCGATTTTTCATTTTCAATCAATCATGAGTTTGAGGCATTTCATGAAACAAAATTGTTTCAAAACGAAGAGATTTTTTACCGTAATTCTTGATACTCGAAATTGATAGTATTTTCAATGCATTTCGCACTGTTATGATGTTTCTAAACTCCTAAGAGAATTGAGTGGTAAGCAAAAACACGGCCTCAGGCGGGAATCGAACCCACGTTTCATCCTTCCGAGGACGCGTGCTCTACCACTACACCACTGAGGCACATTTGCCCGACCACTCAAGACCATTCATTTGCCGTGGTAGAGCACGCCTCCCTGGATAGGAGAAACGTGGGTTCGATTCCCGCCTGAGGCCGTGTTTTTGCTCACCACTCAATCTTCATAGGAGTATAGAAACATCATAACAGTGCGAAATGCATTGAAGATACTATCAATTTCGAGTATTAGTGATCAGAATAGCTGTCAGCTCAAGTGGTTTATAAAGCGGAATCGCATACCCGACCAAACCTGTCAAAGGTTGGTGGTTGATAGCTAACATTGAGATGTTGAAGTATGAGTGGTTGGGCAAATGTGCCTCAGTGGTGTAGTGGTAGAGCACGCGTCCTCGGATAGGATAAAGCGTGGGTTCGATTCCCGCCTGAGGTCGTGTTTTTGCTCACCACTCAATTCTCTTAGTAATTCTTGATTTTAGGAAAAACACCTTCAAGTGGTCGATTATCTGGTTATTATTCATTTGTGGCAATGAACAAGAAGGAAAAGCTGTCAACCTGAAAAATCAAAGACAAGTATGATTGAATAATGAATGAATTTGAATAAGGTAGCATATAAGGTTCAGTAGTAGTTTGAAAAATCACATTTTTGCCAACATTTAGCATTTCCCTCGGAATGTGGGTTACTAGAAGAGAGTATCGGCAATGTTCGTGCCATAAATAGCTTGATTGAGCTCTCTTCTATCATCTTTTACGATTTTCTGGAGATAAAAATCCTATAAGTGACGATAAAAATTGAAATTACATCAAAAAACCGCCGCGTTGTAATTGTAGCTCGCGCATGATTGCCTAGCGTGTCGCGCTAGATTTCAATGTTGTAGTCAAGGGGTTAAGTGAACGGAATGCACTTCAGTTTCAGCTTTGCATCCGCTGAATAAACGACACATGACAGCCATTATCTCATTTTACAACACTGTAATCAATAGATTCTACAATTAGCAATCTCAAATCTATTGATTAGAAAAAACGCTGGATTATTTCCGCCCATTTTCTCAATGATATTTGGTTGTAAAGTATGTTTCGACAAATTCTAATTTTTTCTCTTGAGCATTCCCTGAGCTAGCATGACGTAATTCTAGGTGAGGCTGTTTAGTGACAAATGACCATTTAGTGATCGCCTATTGTCAGTCGCCTCATTATGTCTTGCTGAATAGAAGCCAAAATTCTTTCCTTGCCTATGCCACCATATAAAAATATAGAGAACTTCAGATACCTCTAAGTTCTAATTCGTCGTCGCTGTGTCGAAATTGAGGAGCTACAAATGGAAGGACCCAGACTGGTCCAACTCCAGTGAAAGATGCACTCAGGAGTGCTGCTATAATGAGAAATGCAGCAGTGTTTGCTCATATCAGATGCTCCTCATTCATCGTTTATCAACCGAAACGATCTATTACTAATTTTATATAAGCAAACTGAACCTTTCCATTAAATGTCTGTGAGAATAATTACACTTTGCAAAGTATTGGTATCCCAACAGATAATCATTTTTGACCTAAATTCTGGGCAATGACCGTCTTCTTCTATATGAATAATGAGTCCGGATAGTTATTCGAAGTAAAGCACTTAGATAAACAGGATGTCACAGACAAACTGCTCAAAATGAATATTGAATATATATTCTGATCACTATAAATTATAAAACTATGGTGACAAATCCAATTTCCCTGCTACTGATTCACTGAAATGCTCAGCAATAGGCGACAAATCACATCTAGAACAGAAAGTTTCATATCCTCTCATTAGGAATAGAGGAATACCACACATTTTCACTGATCTCCATCATCAAGGGACCTTTGCCCAAATAATAGCGAGGACACCTGGCACCTAGGTGGTGGATAGGATTATTATGCGCGGGCTAAAGCGACTATGTGCTTCATAGAGACGCAGGTGGATGATTCACGAGATATACTACCTCTTTCTACAGTGCCGAACTGAAAGACTTTTATTTCCACGGGTGAAATTGCTTGAAAGTCTACAATTAAGCGGTTCGGAGGTATATGAGAGGCGGCTCAAAATCACCTTCAATAAATATGCCTCTCCTGTTCTTCTGGGAGAGACTGGCGCACTATCCGTAAGTACCTAGTCTCCACGTTCCGAATTTAGCAAGCCGTTTGGGTATAACAATCTAAAACAAAATTAAAAACAAAACTCATTTCTCTGACCCTGGAAAGGCCGCCCAAACTGCAGTATTGAGAAGGATGAGTACGGAGGAGCTGCAAAAATTTTGAGGCGAAACTATGTTATCAAGATCGCAATGGACTAGAGTGATGAATTATATCTATAGCGCATATAATTTGTTTATGAGGTATTTAAAGAAGATCTACCAATGCAAGCGACAAAGAAAGGTATGACGCTATGGGCCTAGCTAAGACGAGAAGACACCATCCATTTCACGGCGTCTTTGACACCGGAGAGAGCTGCTTCATGCAATATGCAATAATAAAGGTGTTGACGTTCTTGTGAAAACGAGTCTGACTATGAAAATCGATCTACTTGAAGATCTCACGAGCCGTTGCGAACGATTACAGCTGAAACGATGTGGATCAGTGCCAGATTGCCCACTTTCTTTGTCTACGCATCACAGTCAAGCTGTGACGACGACAAAGTCGAAGCGCTATATATGGAGATGGAAAAAATTTTCAGAGAGAATCTACATTGTTCAAGATCATCACTGTAAATTTTACTCCAAACATTGGACCCAAAGGACAGCCTGAACAACGCCATATTGTGATTACGGACTAGAATGGAACGTACTGGGTGAGATGCTGTATGAGTTTATCATAGTAACCAGAGCCATCTTTAGTAACCCATAATCCAAAAACTCCACTCTCAAGGGTGGGCGCGGGAGCCTCCCAATGGAGAGTGCCATGACGAATCAATCCACTTCTTAACAAATCAAAGGTTTTGCCTATCCTAGGTAGCAGGTGTTCCGAAATTTTACACAGTATCGGACCATTGCCTAACTCACGAAACACTTAATTTTTCAAAAAAAAACCTTTATTCAAACAACTGAGTTCCAGACTGTCACAAATTTAATAATATTCAAACCATTAGTCGCTCATAGGAAGATAACGTCGTTGACAACAGCGACGAAGAATACAAGCGTATTATCCAACATTCTCAAGGTAACACTATTAAAGCCGAGAGTCAAAAGTCACTAAGAGACGTTTTTCTCCATAAACACTCGAAGTCCCACGTAGAACTGTGTGATTCGCAGGCAACAGAAAACATGCTCCTAAAATTGCAAAGCGCTGTAAAGAAATGATAAAAGAACGTTTCAACGAGAAGAGCAGCAGTTATAGTCGAAGCTGTAAAATCCAGGAAAGGTAGTCGCAATGCCCCCACAAGTTTCGCCATTTGTATAAGCTAAATGACTTTACTTTAACTCCCTGATGGGACACTTAAAGCTTCTAGAGGGACAGTGGAAAAGTTATCCACGAGTACTGTTCGTATTTCACCAGCCGCGTCCTGTTACCTTCATATGAGATCACAAGGACATCTTCACCGTTCCTCGGTTCTCCCTTCCAAAATCCAGCACTCTAATCTGTCGGTGAAAAGGAGAAGAACATCTGGTCGAGACAGGATACAACCAGAGCACCTGGCAAACCTACCGCCAGTTCCCATCAACACACTGGTCGGCTCCTCAGTCGTGATCTGCCAGGCTGCAAAGTTTCCGGCAGAGGAAAAACCAGCAAGATTGTGTTATTGTTCGGAAAAGGATACCTTATGAAATTGGCAAGTACCGCTCAATCTGTTTGCTGCCCGTTGTCTATAAAGTGTTCACCTGAACACTCTAAACAGAAGTGACAGAACGCTGAACGAAGGACACCTGCGTGAACAAGAAAGCCTTCGAAAAGGATTTAGTACTACAGACCATATTCATCCGAGAGCAAGACTCATTGAAGTTTTACGAGAGTACATAAGATTGCTCTGTCTTACTTCCTTCAATTTGAGGAGGTTTCCGATTTATTTGAAATAGAAGCAGTCACAGAAGCACTGGACGGCCAGGGAGCGTCTACTCAGTACATATGGATTTTTTATGAGCTGTAGAAAGAAGTTCACAACTAATATCATCATGTAATGATAAAATTACCATCGACGTAAGAAGAGGAGTTTCACAAAGCGAAGCCATACCGCCAAAATTATTTACTGCTGCCCTCGAAAGCATCATGCGAAGAATAAGAATATGACAGCAAGAAAGCGAAAAGCAACGCTTCACGATTACATCATCTTCGTTTCGGTGATGACACTATTGCTGGAACACCAAGCGTAAGCGAGGAAAAATAATGCTCACTAACTCCGAAAACGCTCGTGGAAATTTCGGTCTCCGATTGATCCAACGAAACGATGTTTATGAGGAACAAACTGGTTTTGAATACGCCTTTCGCAGTGGACGGAAATAATACCCCCGATTTCTCGAACTACGTCTATCCACGAGTGAAGTCAACATGATAAATGATCTTCCACAGCTGAGTAGGAGGGAGGGAGTCGATTGGGAAGCGCACAAGAGCATCGAGAACGTAGTGAAGAGGACGAAAAGCCTCCGACTTCGTGCCTCCTTTTTGACTCGACGATTATTTCTGCCCTAACGTATGCAGCAGAAATTTGGTCTTTACGTAAGCAGGAAGAAAGATTACTTGGCGTCAATGAATGAGCAGTCATAGGTCGATGCTAGATTTACCTCGAATGTCACAAATGGCCCTGCCGCCCTCCAAAACGTCATGCGAACATTAGAATGGAACTATATGGGAGCGAAAATTGGCGGTCGACAATTGAACCATCTTCATTTTGCTGATAATATCGTCCTCATGACACCAAGCATAAGCCAAGCGTAGATAATGCTCACTGATTTCGACAACGTTTGTGAAAAGATTGGGCTTCAATCAAAGCCTAAGAAAACGACATTTATAAGGAACGGATGGGTTTTGAATGCCCCATTACGCTAACGAAACGAACATCTCCGAATGCTCCAGTTACGTCTATCTAGGTCGTGAAATCACTATAATGGGTGACCTAGCTCGAGAGTTGAGCAGGAGGAAACGAGCGGCTTGGGAAAGTTTTAACAACGTCGAAGATGTAGTGAAGAAGACAAGGAACATCCGACTACGTTCCCACCTTTTCGACTCGACCATTATTCCTAACGTATGCAGCTGAAACCTGGTCGCTACGTAAGCAGGATGAAAGATCACTTGGCGTTAGCAGTCGAAAGGTCGATGCTAGGAGTACCCCGTATCTTGGAAATGGAAGATGGGATCCGATGTTCCGACTTACGTAAACGATCGAAGGATTAAAGACGCCGATCTGCGTGTCAGGACATCGAAAATAGGGTGGGCCGGACATGTGATGCGTTTCAGAGACAACTGATGGACGAGACGGTTAACGACTGGATTTCATGGGATGCTTGATAGGAAGACCACCGTCGATTTCCTCACGAAAGGCCTAGAAGAAAGACATGTTGCTCAACGAATACTTAGAGCGAGGTGGTCCCACTAGGCTGCTCTTGCACGCGACAGAAAAGTTGGAGGTGTTGCTCGTGCCCGCTGGTGTCACTGGACGAGCAACGGGACAACAGGTGATGCAGGTCAGAAATGAGACGAAGGATTTGGATTTATAGCTCCACGTCAATTACCACAAGTCAAGAATGCTGTTCTACGTGCCACGCTATCGAAAATAAGGTGGATCGCGCACGTGATGCACTTTAACGGCAACCAATGGACAAAATCCGTTCTCGACTGAATTCATGAGGATGTCAAGCTCCACAAAAATACAGTCGACTTGATGGTCCAATTTCTTCGCAAAAAGCGTAGATGAGAAATCTGATACTCAACGAAATCTTAGAGCGAACAAAATCTATTGGACAACTCCTGCACGCCGTAGAAAAAAGATAAAAATTTTACTAGTGACCGCGGGCACTAAACGATCAATGGGCAAAAGATGATGCATGTGATCACATTTTTATACTCATTTCGTTGAGAAACAATCCTTGTTTTTTTCTTCCGACTGTTCTTGAAGATCTCGCTCAAAGTAAAATATAACCTCGTAACACATTTTGAGCCTTTGTGAAGTCTGTTATGGCACTTATACATCGAAAGGCACCGCGGTACTGATGATGAAAAACGGGTCTAGAAATGTATAAGTGCCATAACAGACCTCATTAGAGGCTCATATGTTGCCACATCTTTTTCTCAGTATAGAGGCCGCTCTGGCCAAGTGGTTGTGATGCTCGCCGAGACGTGCGTGGAGCCGAGTTCCACCCTCATCTCTTTCCGGCACTCAACGACAACGCCCTAGGGAACGCCACAGCTAGGCTATCCTTGCGATTACAAGAAGGATCGCTCAACCAGATCTCTACGAAATTCAACAACAAGACGAAGAAACGAACAGACGAACTGAATGCTAGAAGTAGTGAGAACACACATTGAAAAAATAATACTGTGAAGACTTATCAACTGTCTGAAAAAAGTTCATTTTCTACAACGGGTATCACGTGTTCGACTCTTTTGAGCGTTAGGCTTGAAAAAAAGATTTGTTCAAAACTTTTTCAACAAATGGAAAGGCTCCGCTAGGAATATACTGAGTTGTTAAAGTAACACAGGAAGTTTTTTTTAAAACTGTTAGCTAAAGAACTGTTTAGAAATGAAGCGTATCACATAGAAGATTGGAACTAGAAAAATGATTTTATTATACAAAAATAACTAACCATGACCACGACATGACAAAAGTCAGACAGGCCACCGCCTTGCAGCTTAGATGCTGCTTGATTGAATCTCGAGACTGACTTCAGAATAGCGCGGAGCAGACTGTCGCATTAGAGCGCAATTATCTCATTTTGATGAACAGTGCCGAAATCTCTCAAATCTATTTGATAGTACATAATAATACAAATTTTGACGGATTCGTCTGCACTATGAGGATGTGAGAGCTTTAGAATAGTGTTTTCAGCTCAACATCATGCTTCATTAACATAATAACACCTTATTCTCATAATAATTGAGGTAGATTTTAGTAGTAAAATGGTCACTGTAGAGGCGATTCTGTAACTGATAGATGTTTTTACTATCGTCCTTCATCAACCCTTTAAAAATACACAAAATCACCCCTTATGTGCAGCACTTCCATCTGTGCTTGGTCACTGATGTTAGCGAATGTTTGTTGGCATAGTCATGGACGCCTTGCCCCTCTGGCAATCGACATTCATCGATAACGATTGGGTTAGAGAAAAAGTCATAAAAAGTTCCTGAAATATTTTTCTGTAATTTGTTATTATGTGTCGTTCTTTATTGATAGTTTAGATGTATTAAAATTGAATATTTTATATACTGAAGTGATAAAATTTGACCAAGAAGAGCAAGGAAATTTGAAGAGTTACACGGCTTCGAAACTTTTCCAAACCCCGCTTACAGTCCAAACGCTGCTCCATCAGTTATTGGTCTCTTTCGACCACTACAACATTTTGTAAAGAAAGATGTAGAGTGTTTGACTCTAAGGAGCTGGAATGGTACTTCGAGAAGATCGGGAATGTTGCAGGACGATGGCAGAAAATCGTCGAAAGCGGTGCTCTGTACTTTGGAGAATAGTTGTTGTTGTTGTTTTGGTTCCTGCTTTGCGCATCAGAAAGGAATTTCAAAAAAATTTCCTGAACTTTTTAGTTAACCATAGGCACTTTGCGACCCCTTGCACTGATCAATGATGTGACCGTCTTTTCTAGAATCCTACATCATTTCTAAACATCATATTTTACGCTAGACAAGAAGTCAAAAAGAGTTTTGGTGATCATTCAAAACTTAAATCTCAAGTAGCGCTGATCGTAGCCGCTCTTCTGAAAAAATCCTTTTATAACGCTGTAAAATTCAGAATAAAGTTACGATTTACATCGGTAGCGCATTTCAACCATTACTTCGCTGGAGGCACGAAAAGCACATGAATGTGTAGAGAAAATCTTCTAGTATTAGAATCAGACGTTTAATCAGGAGTTTCTTTCAAAACGGAAAAATATTTCCTGATCAAATGCACTCACTTAAGCACCATCGATCGATTGCCGCGTTCAAACCTCGAGCAGCCCTTCTGCGCCCATCCCCAGAATGTAGATTAGCCAAAAGTGCATTTCCTTATGCCTGAATTAGTCTTATTTTCCTTGTTGCACTGCAAAGAAACGAGCTTTTAGACACTAAGCACAGCGTTGCAGTTACTAACTCTTTCATTATCGAATGATTGCTGATAGTCTTTGGGACGAACTGTTTTTTGCAAGAAATATATGTGTGTGGAACGCAAATGTTTTCCTTTCTTAGCGTTAAAAAAGCTTCTAAAAACGGCCACATACACCACTAAGCAGAAATTTAGGTTTTTTAGTGATTACTGACATTTTTATAAAAAGTTCTTGCCCAGCGAAAGGGATCAGTTTCTCATCCCTTGCTATCAAATGGAAAAGTCCGTTTGCTATAGTTACTTGGTGGTAGGCGTACAAATATCATTCGTGATAGATGATATTACGAACAATCTTCTTTATACTAGAGACTACCAAGGAGCGATTATGTGGCACATGCTTAGGTTTCATGAGTTGGTTTTTGGCATAAAGCAGCTGTGAAAGCCATGATTTCTACAAAGCAGGTAACTACGTGACAGAGAAGAGTATACGAACGGCCTATTACAAATGTGAGTAATCTGTACTGAGACTAGACGGAAATTATTCAAACTAAAGCTGTTTTCACACAGATGTTGTTTGCACTTTCCTTTCCAGAGGAATAGAAGAGTTGATGATGCCGGCATGGAGAAGAACCAGCATAGGGCGGTTTTTCAACAGCAACTTATTGTCTTCTTTAGCTCCGCCTCGGTGAAAGAGTGCACATTGCTAAGCACATTCAGTAGAACAACAGATTTTATCATTACGACCGTAAATCTAACATTAAGCAATGACACAGCCGTGGTGGAAAAATAAAGTCAGGAATAGAT
The DNA here is from genome assembly GCA_019055375.1 of Parelaphostrongylus tenuis. Taxonomy (NCBI): domain Eukaryota; kingdom Metazoa; phylum Nematoda; class Chromadorea; order Rhabditida; family Metastrongylidae; genus Parelaphostrongylus; species Parelaphostrongylus tenuis. Next base: position 27,844 of record JAHQIW010004697.1, read on the forward strand.
CTCTGTTATCACAATTCTCATTATATACCTCTTCATTTTGTTGCTTTTATAGACTCTCTCAAATGCAATAATTCGATGAAATTTGAAAAAAATTTTTTTAGCCTTTTATGAGGTTCGGTACGGCATTTATACAGTGCTAGATAGGCCTATTCAGCCTTTTTAAGCTCTTTATTAGTACTACGCCCTTCGGTTCTGCCAATCCCAGATGGATATACCCTTACGGTGATTTGTTACTCGGAGTCGATATTATATAAATAAGGTATATCCCCTGATATCAGCTGAAGCGAAGGTCACCGTACTACTCATGAGCCTAGGAAAGCGATACAGACCTGTCTAGTACTGTGTAAGTGCCATACAAAACCTCATAAAAGCATGTTATCATATTTTTTCCCTATATATTTATCCAGAACGGTTTACACTGAGGCCTCTGCTCAAAACAACTATGAAAAATATCCTCATGTCATTTCATCGAATCAAACTACTCCCATCTTTCCAGCCCGATGCTTAAACATCCTCTTGATATTTTTTTTTACTTATCAAATGCCTCTGATCATCATCTACTCGGCAGTATGATTGTATTGTTGACCATGGAAGACGTACCTGAGCATAGAATCCAAGTTCTCAATCCTCGGCCATTCATTTCCATCGTTCACACGCCGTTTGTTGTAGCAACAATTTTGTAATACTTAGACTTTGGTATCACTAGAAATTGAGACAATTGCCATACTACTCAAGCGACTTTTCATCCGCCAGGAAAGCTTGGTGTGTTGAGTAGACGACGAGAATATTTGACGACTAAGGTCTACATGTCTTCGCTATGCCAAAGATATCATTCTTTTGACATAAATCATTATTCACGCAGTGACGACACCGATAAAATATTCTTGAAGGAGTGCTAATCCAAATATGCAGTTGATTATCTGTCAATAAATCTCTGTCATTATGAAGCAACTCATTCTGCAGAATACAAAATTATGGTAATTTGTGGTCTGCTTCAAGCATGGTGGCTTAAGCAAAGCCTATTACGTGTCCTCAAACTTGTTCCCATCTGTGTAAAGTGATGATTGACGTTAGTCGCAAACACGTCAGCCGATAGTTTGGGTGGACTACCAAGAGCACGCTTGGATTCTCTTAAGGCCTACTCCTTGTTTTTCGTCCACTATCATCTGCATTATTATTATTTGACCGCCTCATCTGTGCTTTGCCATTGGTGGATATAGTTCCGGATCGCAAAGATACTCTTGAAAGATCTGATCTGGGGTAATCATTTTGACGTTGTGAGTGCTCTTGAACTTGAGATAACTTCGCTCAAGCGCTCTGTAAGTGATACATAGACTTCATGACGAGATTGTAGTATCAGCTCACGCTTTGTTGCGCAGTGGAGTGCTGAAAGGACTGTTCAATCAAAAAGGTAAGCGAGTTTCAGATCCGCTAGCTAGTCGGTTGCTTCTCTGAGAGGCTCTAATGCAGCCCATACTGCTTTTCTTCTACTTTTTGACTTCTTCATGTTTTTTGCATATTAAGTGAACGCTCCAGTTACAACTATGAGGTGGTTTCTCTAATAAGAAAACCACTCGGTTCAAATTTTTCACCTTTGCATCGTAAATCCTTCATCAACTGGACATTATTTCTGCTTATGCGTAACTCAATTTTTTTCTCTTCTTCAGTTTCATTGAGCACCATCTTTGCAATGGTACTTTTCGGAAAAATGAAGATGTCATTTGCAAAACGGAATTTGACAGGAATTTTCCATCAATACGTACGTCTTCCGGTTCCCAGTCGATCGACTTTATTATTCTTTGTAATGCCGCATTGAACAGCCATGGGACAAAGTGTCGCTTTGTTAAACACCTTTTTCTATGAATATGACGAGGGATCGATGGAAAAACCGTATTTCTGTGCTGAAGTTTCGATAACAGTCTGCCAACAATCATAGAAAAGACGTTGGTCGACGAGGACTGACACGAACGTTTTCGCCTGGACGCTCTCAAACGCTTTCTCATAGTCAATAAGGGACAGAACGAGATGCATACAATACTCCCGGCCGGCCTCTTTGATCTGTGTCTTGATTTAGATGTTGCCTATGCGGCTGAAGTTTTCCGAATTCCTGTTGGTTCAACTGGCTGTGTCTCATCTAAGGTCTTCGATATGCGCAAAAGGTGATCCACGTAAAGAGCTTGTAGATTGCACTTAAGAAGCATTCTGAATGGTAGCTGTGAAGATCCTTCTGTCACCTATCTTGGATAGAATGACTTTATACAAATTTCTCGACTGTTCTGAGATCCTTTCTTTCAGGATGTATGATGTGACATGTCTAGCGAAAATACGTGCAAATTGCGGTCACCATCTGATCAACCGAGAGTGATGCTGTTAGGTCCTGGAGGTGTGCCTCTCTTTATACTTTCGATCGTAACACGAAATGCAGAACTCGAAAACCGCACGATTCCTCTCCAATGGGAATTCCATGGTCCGAGATAAGAGCTATCAAACGGGAAAGTTTGGCATGGAACTTTTTAGTTATCAGCTTTGAATCATAGATGGTTGTAGTAAAGGTCTTGTCTTCATTTATCAAGGCGGATAGTGGAACATAATAGTTGCAAAAATCCCCACTGCATCTCTTCATACTAGATCGTTTTTGTGCTGTTTTTATTAATCTTTCCTGCCTAGACCAATGTGAGTCTCCGTGCAAAGATCTTGTACAGTTGGTAATTATAATCAGCCTTGTTGGATTTGTTGCAAAAAGAACAAACTGCAGTGCTCCTCTCTTCTCGAGCAACTCCTTGGTAGTAGGAGAGATGCAATCCAAACTCTTTGTTGAATAGATGCTAGTTTGGCACAGGCCTTCATTTCATCGATGAGCAACTCGTAGTCATTGTTTGGGTATTCCTATGATGCCAATTATAGGAGAAAAGGATTTGTTGAGAATATTCGCGTCACATTCGACTTGTTTTGCTTTCGTTGGGCGATCACAGCACAGCTTTTCTGGTCATGGCTAAATCAAGCATTGTGATCGGATCCTGTTCAGAATCCAAGCACAACTGAGTGAACCATTATGTGTTTGTAAGCATATGGTCGATCTCCGCATAAGCCGCGCGCGCTGTTGTAAGATTCCCACGCCCATGATTCTCTCTTTTCAAAAAAAAGGTTGCGTGGATGTGAAGTGCCACGAATCGGAGTCCAACAAGATAGTCTCCGTGTTCGTTTCGTTCTCCCCTTCCAAATTTCTCTATGATGCATTCATTTTGTGGGAAGGCATTAATGTGACATTAGCGTCCTCAACATCGAACTCATAGGAGGCATTTTTGTTGCGGACGACTTCCTCCAACCTGTTATAGATCACGTTTTATTCTTTTTTATTAACTGCACATGTAGGTAAGTAACAGTTAATGATAACGACTTTCTTTTAACGGAAAAGTAGGGGATAAGGATAACCAGGAGCAGTGATAGCACTTCGCACAAAGTGAGTGGATGGAAGACATGCTCGTGACTAGCCAACGCTCTGACATTTTATGGCGGCAACTTCACTGTACATATAACATAAGTATCATCATCTGATTCTCTAATGTTGGTCTTCGTGCTTTTAATTTTTTGTGGGGTGATTACATGCAATTTGATGTAACCAACAGCCTTGAGAAAGGCGTAAAGGTCGGTGTCTTAGGACACTGTTCTAGTGTTATAATTACATAAAAAGAAGTAGTCTCCATGCCATGTTGCAAGCATGTATAATTTGTCCTTTTCCAATGCCGTTTTGTTAAAACCAAGTTTCGATAACCTCTTACTGGCATAATAATGCACGACGTTTCAGAAAGGGCTCACTGTGAGGTACTAAAGGCAGAAATTTTCTTGCTGGTTAAGCTGCTTTTATTCTCCGGAGCTCCGAGATCAGTCCAGGTCAAATCTTTTTTAGGTTATCGCCACACTAGGTAGTCACCAACCTGTGTGGATCAAGGAGAGCTTACCACCTTGCGACAAGTAGCTACTAAGCCGACGGTAATTTTTCGTACGGGTGACTCTTAAGATCTGAAACAAGCGTAGAAGAGTGAGATAGCTAGATCATCATGATTCCCTCGTTGACGTCTCATCTCAGCTCTACATGCAAATGTTTACAAGGGTCAATTCTGGAATTTGGCTACAGCATTGCGAAAGAAGAGTGCTAAACGATCCAATGTCACCCTTCTTCAAGATGACCTCGGCCTCAGATTGCACAGTAGAATCTACACATTGTGGAGAAATTGACTTGGATTGCCGTGTCACATCTACCGCATAGTCCTGATAATGCTTCATCGCAATATCATATCTTTCTCCCCATGGAGCAACATCTATTGGGAGAAAAACCAGCACTGAGAAACGTTCCAGCTAAAACAAGTTCATAATCGACTTCAGCGACTTCTTTGAGCGTCAGTCTCATTCTTTCTGGGGATAAGGCATCCAGTCTTTGTTCGGCAAATAATTACATATCATTTATGAAGGCGAGTACATTGACGATTAATTGATTTATCAAAATAAATATCAACTCATATCTTTTGTTTCGAGTGTTTTCTTGAGACCACGCTCAACTTTCGAAATGCCAGATAACCATTTTTGAGCCACGCATATAGTCTGTTATCTATAGGGCTGGCTTATAAGAGCCCGATGCACGTGTTTCGACCTTCCGATCTCGTCAGTCGGGCAGTAACCCCTTCTCGTGTTTTGCTAATCTTCTTTGGGTGCTCCAGTCTCCACACTAAGAGTTAGCAACGGCGACCATTTTACACTGCAAGTCCAGTGAGATTGTCAATGAACAGGCAGTACTGTACACACGATTGCTCTTGGCTAGTATATCTAACATATGATTATCTCGCATGTTGAAATTTGAGCGTGGTTTTAAAAAAACACTCGAAACGAAAGATATGATATAGTAAATATATTAACCAAGAGCAATCGGGTGTACAACACTTCGTGTTCAGTGATAATTTTACACGAGTTACAGTGTAAAATGTTCGTCGTCGCTAACTTTTAGTGTGGGGGCTGGAGCACCCAAAGAGGATTAGCAAAAGGCAAGAAAGGGTAACTGCCCGACTGACGAGATCTTAAGATCGAAAAAAAGTATATCGGGCTCTATTAGTCAGCCCTATAGATAACAGACCACATGCGTGGCTCAAAAATGATTATCTGGCAAATAAAAACTCATCTTTGTCATCTGAGCCAACATGTTTGTGGTTTGTTAATGAGCTCTTGTACAGCCCGACACACGCGTTTTGACCATACATTCTCGTGTCGGGCGGAGCCCTTTGTCTTTAGCCAGTCCTCTTGGGAGCTTCTACTCTTCCAATAAAGAGGTAAGTGGCAACAAACATTTTACATTGTCTGTCAAGTGGAATTATCAACGACTAGACAGTGTTGTACATTCGACTGTTCCTGGTTGGTGTTTTTGTTATATTATACCTTTATTTCTGGTGCTTTTTTCAAACGACGCTCAAATTTCAATATCACCTGTGTCATTTGTCATTTCCTTGGTCGTCGAGCCACTCGAGCGGATACCAGCAACACTTTCACTTTTCCTTATCGTGTGCAAGAATAGCCCAGTGAGCCCTCCTCTCTCTAGGATTCTCTGAGCATCATATCTTTCTTATACACCGTTCGTGTGAAAATCAGACCAACGGATCGGTGGTCTTCCAGTAGAGAGCTTGATGTCCCTAGGAATCGAGTCGATAACAGCTCTTGTCCATCGGCTGTCGTTTAACGTATCACGTTCCGGCCCACTTTATTTTTGATGCCCTGGCGTGTAGGACGTCGTCTCTGGTTTTCGATCGTTGATGTAGGCTGGAACTTCCGATCCTTTCTCTCATTTGCGAGATACGGGATACTCCTAACATCGACCTTTCGACTGCGCGTTCAACAACGCCAGGTGATCTTTTATCTTGCTTACGTAGCGACAAGGTTTCTGGTGCATAAGTTAGGGCAGGGATAGTCCTCGAGTCGAAAAGGTGGGGACGGAGTCGGATGTTCTTTGTCCTCTTCACTACATATTTGATGATCTTACACGTTCCCCAAGCCGCTCGTTTGCTCCTGCTCAACTCTGGAGCTAGGCTGTTCATCATGTTGATTTCACGACCTAGATAGACGTAACTGGAGCATTTGGAGACTGTCGTTCCGTTGAGCGTGAATGGGGCATTCGAAACGCATCTGTTCCACATAAACATTTTTCGTTAGATTTAGTTGAAGACCTATCCTTCCACAGGCGTTGTCGAAATCGGTCAACATTCGTTCCGCTTGGCTGATGTTTGGTGTTAAAAACGATATCACCAGCAAAGCGAAGATGGTTCAGTTGTTGACCGTCAATTTCCACTCCCATGTCGTCCCATTCTGATGTTCGCATGAGGTTCTGAAGGGTAGAAGTGAACAATTTTGGCGAAATTGTATCGCCTTGTCGAACTCCCCTTTTTACGGCGATGGTGATACTGTTGTAGAATGGAGATAATTTGGTCGTGAAATCTTCATATAGCTCACGAAGGATCATTATGCACCGAGTGGAGACGCGCTGGTTATTCAAAGCCTCTATAACAGCTTCTGTTTGCAGTGAATCAAAGGCTTTCTTCAGGGCGATGAAATTGAGGCAAAGCTGTGATTTGTACTGTCGTGAAACTTCAATGAGTCTTGTAACCGTAAGGATGCGGTCCGTGGTACTAAATCTTTTCTGGAACCCTGCTTGTTTGCATGGTTGCCCTGCGGCCGGTTTTCTGTCAATCCTGTTTAGGATAACTCGAGTGAAGAGTTTATAGACAACGGACAGCAAACAGATTGGGCGACAATTGTTTATGCCGTGAAGGTCTCCCTTTACAACACGGTCTCGCAGGTTTTCCTTTGAATGGAAACCTTGCATTCTGACAGGTAGCGAGTGAAGAGCCGAGCCAGGGTGTTGACGAGAATTGACGGCAGGTTCTTCAGGTGTTCTGGTCTAATCCTGTCTGGACCAGGTGTTGTTCTGTTGTTCACCGACGATGTAGCATATCGGATTTCGGAAGGGAGGACCGGTGGAACGACATATTCATCCTCTTTCAATTTATATGACGGTAAGAGGATACGGCTAGCGAAGAGATCCGAGTAGTATTAGTGGATGATTTTCTCCATAGCCCTTCTGGAAGCTGTAAGTGTTCCGTCAGGGTATCGGAATGCAATCATCTTGGTCTTATAAATGGCGAAGCCTCGCTGGGTTTTGCGAATGCTCTTCCCAGCTTCTACAGCTTCTGCCATAACTACTGTTCGTCTTTCTTTGAAGTCTTCTTTTATCGCGAACAATAGACGAAGGGCAGCCATGCGAACAAGCCTGGTTCCGAAAACGATTTAGTACCATAGACCAGATTCACACTAGTACAAGACTCACTGAGGTTCTACGAAAGTATAAGCAACTATTCTGTTTCGCCTTCATCGATCTGAAGAAAACCTTCGATTCAGTGGAAACAGAAGCAGTTATAAGGCTCTGGATAAACAGGGCGTCCCTACTCGATACATAACGATTACTCGTGAGCTTCATAAAGATCGACAACCAAACTATCTCCATTCTACAGCAATACCACCATCGACGTAAGAAGGGGGATTTGACAAGGCGATACAATTTCGCCAAAATTATCCACTGCAACCCTCCAAAACGCCATGCAAGCATTAGGATGGGACGATATGGGAGTGAAAATTAATAGTCAACAATTAAACCATCTTTGCTTTGCTGATGATTCGTCCTTACAACACCAAGCATCAGCCAAGCGGAACGAATGTTGACCGATTTCGACAACGCTTGTGGACTCTCCACCGACGCCGAGCTTCACGTTTGTTTTTGAAGCAGCAAGCGACATAAAATTTCATGTGATCGCCGTACAAGAAGCCAGGATGACGACATACGTCAGTTGAACAACGGTGCGCTGGTGATTCGCGGAAAAAAAGATGATGAAATAACACAGACGTAGGCTTTGCCGTTCACGTGTCTGCCACACATCTCGTCGACATATCAAATTAATTTTCCTCGTTTAGTCAACCTTCTACTTCAAATAGAGCGCAGTAGGAAAACTACTGCCATTAACTGTTATTCGCCGACCGATGCAGCGACGAACACGAACTGGATGCGTTTTGCCACCAGTTGGAGGGAGTTATCCACAATGAGAAGACTTTATGGCAGATTGCGAATGACCAACGAGAGCGAATATAGGATTGGAAATTTTGGATCAGGAAGAAAGACAAAAACGAAAAACAAAACTTCCTCTCGAGTTTCCTGTCTGCGGCGCGTCTCATCCACGAAAATTCATATTCCAAAAGAAAGAACACGTCGTTGGACATGGGAGTCTCCTAACGGTGCGACACATGCGAAGTTCGACCATATACCTGCAAGCAGAAGGTGGCACCTGCGCAGCACAACCGTAGTCCCATCATTCTCTACTGGGTGCGATCACTGTCTTCTTCAAGCGAAGATACGATTTACCCTAAGGTGGAAAAGAATTTGCGTTATCGGTCAAAAATAGTTGTCAAGTTGTTAATGACGAGAACATTTACGAAATCCTATCTAACCATGGATGACAAATCAGGGATCATCCGATCAAAGACTACGAGCTGCTTGTCGAAAAGGACTCAGGGGACTCAGGAGGTGTGCCGACTTAGCTTCATCTGCTCAACCTAGAAGATCTAATCGTATCCCCTAAACCACGAAGGAGTTACTGAAAAAGAGAAGGAATATAAGGCTCGATCCTAATGCAACGTACTTAGCTTGGTGGATGCTAAATATCACTTTAGAAGAGCTTTGCAAGAAAATTTACCTTGATACAGGTAGAAGAAACTGTTGGAAACAGCACAAAAAAAAATCCAGTTCAAAAAAGTGTCATCGGAATCTATGTGAATATATTGCTCCGCTGTTATCATGTTGCACGAACATGGGATCATGAAAATCTTCCACTCTGAGATGGAATTAATAACGAAAAAAGTTCTAGACTGATCATTTTCGTTCCGCCGTCACCGTCTCAAAACCCGTTGTTCTCTATGGAGAAAAGCCACCCGAAATTCTACCCTCTCAAGTCCGAGTTGCGATAGAAATCATGAAATAAGGCACAGCACCAGGAACCGATAGCGTCATTGCCGACTTTCTGAGAGCTGGGGGCCGTTATTTGCATAAATTCTTGTAGCCCATATGACATCTTATCTTCAACAGGAGAAAATCCCAGACCAGTGGAGGACATGGCACGTCGTCATCCTTCGCGAAAAAGATGTCCGGATCTTTGTAATTTTCACCCGATTTGCCTATTGAGTATGCTCTAGAAGCTCGTGGAGAGGACTGTACTTCTGCGCATATCGAGAGCTTTGCATGATAGTCAGCCAATTGGACAAGCAGGATTCCGTAAAGGATTTTGCTGCATGAACCACGTCCAAACCGTCGTCTTTGAAGTCTTCCTGAAATATTACCTGCCCTTAATCCTAACTTTTATTGAGAATGACTAGGCATTTGATAGCCTCGAAACGAAGGAAGTCCTATTAGCGCTTGTCGATCAACGAGTATATCCGTCCTACATAGGGACTTTGTCAGACTGCTATCGGAAACTGTGCCTCAAAAATACAGCCCTTTTATCGACCTCTTGAGATACCTATTGTAAAAGGGGCTTGACAAGGCGATACGATATCGCCACAGCTGTTCACCACCGTCCTGCAGTGGATAATGAAGTCGCTTGATTGAAACGAGAGGAGTATGCGCATCGATGGAAAAAATCCTGTCAAATCTTTGCTTTATAGATGACATCGTCATCTTCTCAAAATGCACTAGCGAAGCAGAGGCGATCCTCAAGCAGCTTAAAGAAGCGGAGAGGAAGGTTGGACTATGCATAAACCGCATGAAGACCCAGTTTATGAAAACTCAATGGTGCAATGATGAACATATTGAACTGGATGGATCTTTGATTACGGAAACCTTCTCGTATGTGCACCTTGGTCGCTCTTTGAATATGGAGGAAAACATGTACGATGAGCTTGGCAGGAGAAGATACACGTGTTTCGACTATGCAGTCCCGTCTGTTGGGCAATTACCCTTTCTCGTCTTTTGCCAATCTTGTGTGGTTGCTTCAGTCCCAACACTAAGAGTTAGCGTCGACGAACGTTTTACACTCTATGTCTAGTGAAATTATCACCGAACACATAGTGTTGTACACTCGATTGCTCTTGGTTAGTATATTGATATATCATATCTTTCGTTTCGAGTGTTTTCTCGAGACCACAGCGCAAATTTCGATATGCCAAGTAATCATTTTTGAGCCACGCATGTCATGTGGTCTCTTAAAAAGTGGGCTCTATAAGTCAACCCTTTTTAACAGAGCACATGACATGCATGGCTCAAAAATGATTATTTGGCATAGTTGTGAGATATATTGAAATTTGAGTGTGGTCTTAATAAAACACTCAAAATAAAGGTATAGTATAACAAGAATACCAACCAAGAGCAATCGAGTGAACAACACTGTCCATTTGAAAATTTTGTGTGACACACAGTTTAAAATGTTCGTCGTCGCTTACCTCTTTATAGGGAGAGTAGGGTGTCCCAAAAGGATTGGCCAAAAACAAAATGTTCTGCCGGACTGACGAGACTGTAAGGTGGAAACACGTGCATCAGGCTGTACAAGAGTCCATAAACGGACCATATGGCATGTTAACTCAGATAATAATCATGAAGTATATTGTACTTTAAGCGTAGTCATAATAAAACTCTCGAAGTAAAGGTGTATATATCAACTGATCTAACAAGTCTCGTGCCTCAGTGGTGTAGTGGTAGAGCACGCGTCCCCGGATAGGATGAAACGTGGGTTCGATTCCCGCCTGAGGCCGTGTTTTGAGGAGGGCGCATGTGGCGCAGTGGTTAGAGGTGCCCTGCGTCGCACACGGGGTCAGTGGTTCGATCCCGCGCTCATGGCCCACCAAGCCATCCATCCCTCGGGATCGGTAAATTGGTACCAGGCAGGTCTCAGACTTGTCTGGGAGGATAAGCAGCACTGACTCGGTTCAGCGGAGGCCACCGCGAGTCATTGTAAAGGCCAGATATGCATTCAATCACCTCAAACGAAGTTAAAAATTGAAGTCGAATGCATGGCGCATCCCTAAGGGATTGATCAACGCCGAGAGCTTTATCCTTTATCCTTTATCTAACAAGTTTCGAAATGCCCAGAAAATCAGGAACAACCCAGTATCTTCAATATTTACTGCTTCGATTATTTTCACATAGCATTACTAGGTTTCAATTTTGATTTTTGCGTCCTAGATTAGTTTACGGATAACTGCTAATAGTAACCGATGCGCACAAAACAGGTGAGAAAGAGAGAAAGAGAGAGAGAGAGAGAAAGAGAGAAAGAGAAGAGAAGAGAGAGAGAGAGGAGAGAGAGAGAGAGAGAGAGAGAGAGAGAGCGAGGGCGAGCTACCCCGAAAAGGTGTACTCACTATTTAGGTCTACTGTTTTTTCGTGCGACATAAAGTGGTCTTGCACAGAGAACGGAACACCTGCTAGGCGATTCGCATAGTTTTTTTGCGAAAACCTGGATAGCCAGATTGGTTTGGGATTGTGATGCAAAGTTGAGTGTTCTTGGATTAGGAAATGAGGTGTCACCTAATGACGTACATTTGTTATTAGAATTAAGTTCAAGCTTTTCCTTAGCAACATATTGGTGGAACGCGCGATAATTCACGCATGAAATCCGTATTAGCTTTAAGATTGAATTCTGCAAAGCTAAATTGCAGAGGCTAAATAGTTAAAAGCAACAAACTGTGACATTACAATTACCTCGGTATTCCGAGAGTTTTTCCAATGCAAGAGCCTAAATTCGAGCGGTTAACACCGTGTATTCTCAACCGAGACGCTCAAGGTCCTTAATCTTCCTCATCTCATAAAAAAAGCTCCGTTCAAAGTTCGTTGCAGTACGGAAATGCGGTATGCATTAGGTTTGAAAATTGGTAATTCCGTAGTAATAAAAGTGGTGAATTCGCGCGTAATTCTAGTTAGCTGAATGCCGAGATAATAGAGAGGCATCTTCAAGAGTTCCTTCATGCCGCCTATTATTAGGAAAAGCTGAGAAGTTAGTACCAAAAAATTTATAACGAGAAGGCTAAAGTGAATGTGGACTGTTGTTGGAATCATGTTCTAATTGAAAACTCAGTTTTTGATAGAGAAGAAAACAATGAAATCGGGTTAGTGCTGCAGTCAATGTAAAGATGGTCTTCGAAATCACAACAGCAGAAATATTTTATGGACTAGAACGAGTTCGATCTGAAAGTACATATAACATCATCCTCCGTGCCATTTATTTACCAAAACACTTGATGCATATTTCTTGACAGATCCTTGGCGCAAAGGAAACCGTTGGTGATGAGCACAGATGAAAGGCGTAATCAAAATAAGTATTTTACGTAATCTGACCATCAGAAAAGGTTTATAGGATTTTTCAAATGTTTCCGTAAGTATGGAACTCAGCAAGCAAAATAATCTCTCAATTGCAACTTTTATAAGTTGTCCCTTTCCCATTGTAACAGCTTTCTTGTCAGTGTACCAAATAGTGTAGACAACTCTTTGTCGCTAACATAAGTTGCAAGCTCCGGAATTCCAACAACCGTCCCCTGATAAGGGATATCTCTAATGACAATTTTGAGATCGCATGCTTGATAACGCTTTGCTCTCGATCACTGTTTACATAGTGTCTACATTCCGGAAGAGCAGGATGACGTGAATGTAATACTAAAGCAGGAAGAGAGTGTAAACAAAGCATTTCACTGATTCACAACTTGCATTACATACTAGATGTTTATCTAAGCTTTTTATATAATCTTTTTTATCGACCATACTCAGAAGCCAAGGCTTTGGCTGCGTTAAATCCTTGACCCGGCAAGGGCGCTGGAGCATTCGGAGATACCTTTTTCATTCAGAAAAGATAATCACCTAAGGGTAAGAACAATTTGATGAATGACTTATCAATGAGGCTTAATGGCAAACTGATTTTTCCGTATTCTATTGTAAAATGCGATAGCATTCTTGATATATGGATACTTGCTTACTTACTTGGAACGTCCCTCTTTGAGAATTGTCCGGACCCCAGCACATCTCACTCGTTTCTTCTTCTCGCGATAGTTGTCCATGGTGGTTTGATTCGAGCATAATCGCTAAGCTACAATGTAACTGCCAGTCATAAACTTTTGGACCCGTTATCTCATTCTAATTTTCGCTCGAAAGTCTTGAGAGTGGCTGTTAAAAAATTTGATAAGGCAGTCTGTTGAGAAACACATTCTTCCGTTGCCACATATGTCGTAAAATCATGAGAAGTCTTGGTTAGATCCATTCTCACTGTGTACCACAGTTCAGTAGGATTCATATGTCTTAGCCACAAAAAATCTGAAGAGGATATTGAACAGGACTAAGACCATTTTAATGAGTGAACTGCCATAAGGCTCAATCGCAATTAAATTATCCGGATTCGATGGTGAAATGAGCTAGTATCTTTCCTTGCAGCCAGTGCATGATGTAATGAAAATAATTCAACAGTGAAATTTCCTACACTGTACTTAGCAGTGAAAATGTTTACCATCCGTTATTCGACTACAATTTTGCTCGAAATTACGGGGAGTGGTTGCGAATAAATTTGATCAAGCGACGGCCTCTTAATGAACACATTTCTGCAATTTTCTTTGCATGAGCACACACGAGGTTTTTGATACAAGTTTATTTTGTACAAAGTAGTACATTAGAGATCGTATCCGTGGCTGACGTTTCGGCAGTCTTGTCTTCCTCAGAGCCTTTAAATCTTTAATTAGGTCAAATCTAGCTGATTATTTAATGATTAAAAATCGTCTAAATATTTTTCTTTTCTTTTTCCCTTCTTTTTCTTTCTTTAGCGCTTTTCCTTTTTTTCTGCTTAGGTTACGGAAGTGTCTGACTAAGTTGATATAGGTCAGTCAGACTCTTTCAGGTCAGGCTCTGAGGAAGGTAAGACTGCCGAAACGTTAGCCATGGATACGATCTCTGTTGTACTACTTTGCACAAAATAAACTTGTATTAAAAACTTCGTGTGTGCTGAAGCAAAGAAAATCACGGAATATTTCATTCAATGCCGAGGTTAATCAATGTCTCGGTCTTGGGAACACATTTCTTGTGTCGAGGTGTTTGTCGCAAAAGGATGAAAAGTCACGGTTGGATGCGGTCTTACTCTACACATCAGCTAAATATAACAGATATTCATTAGCCACAAAGAAGTCGTGTCTCATTGAGAAGTTGGATTTGGATAATATTCTTTGACAGCGACTAGTGCGGTTGCCGTTTGTGAGAGTTTTTCCACAATTGACAATTGGTGTGGAATCCGATTTACACCGTGAGTTGAGTAATCTCACAAATAACATAGAAGGAAATTTGTCATAAGGTGGCCAATTTATCTTCAATTTTTGCTAGCGGAGTCTGTGGAAGCAACGGATAAGAAGCCAAATAGCAATCAAATGAAGTTACGCAAAGTAAACATCATACCTTGAGCCAAGTAATGTACACATCTAAGCACAAGTCACGAAGTGTTACTGTTTCCTGTGCTTGTATTAAAAAGTCATCAAATGACGTGAGCTGTAATTCAGTTAAACGAATGAGCATTGCCAGCTTCACAGCAAGCTGAATGATTATGTCATAATTGCTATCTGAGCCAACTTGTCATGTGATCTGTCAAATAGGTCCTTGCACAGCCCGATACACGTGTATCGACCTCAACATTCTCGTTAGTCGTGCAGAATTATTCGTATTTTAGTCAATGCTCTGTGGGTGCTCCAGTCTCTACACTAAGAGTAAGCGATATATTTCAGAAGCGGCCAAAAGTAATCCAGTGTACAAAACTGCTGTTCTAGTGATTTTCACTTGACAGCAGTGTTGCGTGAATCGTTCGTCGTCGCCTACTCTTAGTGTGGGGACTGGAGCATTCACAGAGCATCGCCTAAAATACAAAAGGTTTTGCCCGACTTACGACACTGTCAAAATCAAAACACATCTATCGGGCTAAATTGACTCAGATAGCAATCATGAGATATGTTTAAATCTGAGCGTGGTCTTAAGGAAACACTGGAAAAGAACGTAAAGGATTATGATCTCTCACCTGAGAACTTGAGGTGCGTAGCCCACACATTTCAGCATTAACGAGGCTTCCGGTAAAAAAAAATAAAAGCCACTGGTTGTGCCGTCTTATCAGTTCACCTCCTTTCTTTCTCACAGCTCCGCCATCATTTGAACAATCACTTTAATGGTTTTGAAACTGAAGAAACATATTTTGCTTTCAAATCCTTGTCAGAAATTATTGTCACTCTAGCTAGGAATATTACTTGATTTTAGCAGAAAGCCCTTACTTAACGCTACAACTGATGGTTGGAAAAATTTGCACTTTCTGAAGTTTATCATTAGAAATTATAGTGAAAGATCCCACTGATGATGAAAATAAAGGAATATTCGTTTTCGAAATGAAAAGCTAACGACGAATCAAATTGTGACACTAGACGGAGCTAAATAGAAACTTTGAGATTCATAGATTAGACAACGTATGGAGTTTTTTGAAACGGAAGCCTGCGACTGATTCGTTATTGAGAATCATCTAAAATTGAACAGCGGAATCTGTAAAAAATCATTAGAAAACATAGTGTTGTGACTAAATCCGCAATGAGTCTTGTAGCTTGAGATATGTGAAATATCTGTAGTTGAGATGTGTGAAATGTAGTGTTTTCGTTCTAGCAATGAAGGTCACTCTCGTTCTGGCTACTCTTGTAGCCGTGCTTTATGCCAAGACGTTCAAGATGGAGACTCGTTCGTCAGGATCGCTAAGAACCCGTTTCATGGAGTAAGATTTGCAATCATATTTTACCTTAAGTTTGTTGGAAAAGAAGGCATGCTAAGCAAGCTAATAAAGAACCTATTCGAATATCGCTTCATCGATGAGAGTATTCAATAGATTTTCAATCTCATTCACTACTGGAGAGGCAGCAATTAAATTGTAATCAAAACAAAAAAACATTAAATAGATTAAGAGTAGAACAGCTTTGCGACATCTTGGATGTTGAATGCACATGACGTTTCGTAAAGTTGATTCTCCTAACTAAAAGCATTTCAGTGCTAAAATATATCCCAAACATCTGAAAGAGCAGCATCTACGCCGGGGACAAATGCTCAAGAAGGATCACAGAAGTTATACGATTTTTACAGTGAAATCTACGTCGGAAATGTTACAATTGGAACACCGGGTGAGTAGCTTTCGAACGATGCGATTATCAAAATGACTTCGTTTCTATAAAAAAGCGTCTAAAAATGTACCTACAGTGTATTTCTCGAACAACATTCCGGATATTAGGGAGAAGCCAAAGAGACAAATTCAAAGTCGTTACTTTCCATGTTTCCCACGTATTTTTAGAAAACACAGGCATGCATTACTGACATCGCAGACAAATGTCTGCCTTTGCAAATGCCTTTTTTTATTCGAAACCATCTTGCTGTCAAATAATATTATTATTAGCCATTATCTTTCGTCTTACGATAGCTGCAAATTGTTACTATATCCCCTTGACAGTTTTCTACTCGAGTTTTGCTAACATCCTTCGCTTCAGGACAAACATTGGCCTTGATGTTGGACACTAGAACATCATATATCTGGGTGATTGACGCTGCCTGCGTCACAGAACAATGTGATGGCTTTAGAGGCGAATATTACAGACGGAAATTTTACAGCAGGAAATCGTCATCGTTTCTAAATGGGAATACAACGCTTTTTCTGAAATGCGCGTCGTCGGGATGGAGCGGTGGACCACTTGTGAAGGATACTGTTTCCTTCGGCGGTAATCATTTGTATTGTTGATTTACTTTGTGTAGAAAATCACTTTCATTAGATGTAATAGCACTTTCACACACGTGGCTTTCATGGGTATAATTATGGTCCCGCGCAAATGCTCAGCAAAACATTCAGAGTATCATATTGTTTGCAGTGCTCAAATTTTGTTCAGGGAACTTATTTCTTAGGCTTCACGTTAATCAGTCACTAGCTTAGTCAACTTTGATGCTGTAGCGTCGTCGTTTATGAGAGACATTAATCAAATATTTTTCGCTTAATGTATCATTTTCCCTAAGAAACTGATGCAGTTCACGATAGTCTGTGCTTTAAAGAGTGTGACTAATGAAGAGGTGCAGAAATGCCTTACCGTGATGTGCTGGAATCGCATGCAATGTGCAGCATAATTTTTGACAAATTATCCGTTTTTTCCACTTTTTCCCAATATTTTTTTATTTTTCTATTGCTCTTTTGATTTAAATAGTGTATAGAGTCAGAAAACGCCAAAACCATGGGTAATTATCATATTAGTTTGATGAAAAAGTAATTGCGTTTCAAGCTTTGTTGAAATGCGCTGTTTGATATTGGAATGAATTTTTGAATGAATGTAATTATAAACCATATAAACGTAATTTCTTGATTTTTCCTAATTTTTGATCAGTATTACTTGCTGATTATTTTATAGTTCTTTCCGACTATGGAAAGGAGTTGGTTGGTGCAAATGTAAATGAGGTTTTAGACCATCAGTTCAAAATGGGTTATAAAGGAGCAGAAATACTAACAGCATCAACAGTGCATTTGCCTCAGGATATGCTAGCGAACGTATAGTGCAGTGGTGGTCTGGGAGTTTCCGTAAAGCAGATATATTTCAACAACGCTTCGCCCGAAATTACTTTTCTACCAACCTCAACGTAAGTAATGGGAAAAGCATCATCGCAGTTGATCCTCGTATGACTACACGAGATCTAGGGAAAAAAAACTAATCGTCGAGCATCTTGCCATTATTTATTTAGAGCAAATCACAAAAGTGATTGTGATTTGAGCACGATCTGGAACCATAATTACTTTTACAGCAACCTAATGATATTCCTTGCATAACTCATACAATCTTAACAAATGCTGATAGCGCATGAGTCCGATGTGAAAGAGTGTCTCCTTCACACACAAGCTCTTTGTATGAACTAGGAAAAAGTAGGATGGAGGGAAAAACGAGGAACATGTACAGAATAAGAAAAGTACACAAAGTGCATTACTTCTCGGTTACAAGAGAGCAAATGATATTTGACCTCATTTGCTACAAATAATTTATCATAGGAATGTTAGTGATCCTTCCAAAGTTTAAAATTCTGGCTACAGCCCAACGCAACGATTTCTGAAAAAGTCTTGATCAAAAGGGTGGAAAATCCAAAATAAAATCATGTCACACACGACCATGCATTTTTTTTTTCTTATCTCGCCAATACTTCGCCGAACAAAGCTCCTTCCCTGATGTGCTAGCACTCTTTCGTCACCATAAATCTCGAAAAACTCAAAAATATGTTTACTTTTGGTAAAGCTCTTTTGATATATCTGCAGGAGAAAGTAATCTGCGTTTTACACCTCGCCAGACAGAGTTTTTTTTTATAGAGTATTAGTAATCATTGGACAGCGTGAGTTTAGATGATTCCAACGCCGTGCTTACTTTTCAGGAAGACCTTTTAGTGCAATGTAGCAGGTAGAATAAGATTGAGTTTCACATGAGCGAGGCTTGTTTGCCGGCTAACCTACGTGCGTGGTAGGGCGACTGATTGATGATCTGACGGGTTTGACATGTTCGGTGCGACTTGTTATTCAATTGAGAGTTCTCCTTTGGAGGAAACTCCATATAAAACGCTTTACTCAAATACTAGGAGATTTTATCCAAACGTTCATATGTTTTTCGTGTTTCCAGCGAATTACACGCGCGTTGAAAATGATGGCGCACGGATGATGTAAACATAAAATTATTCTGGACTCTAAAAAGTTAGAAAAGGGTGTTTTGAGAAACTAGCTATGTAGAGATGTAGTCGGAGACTTAAGCTTTCGAATGATTACTAGCATTCCTTTGAAAAATTTTTCTACAGCGAATGAGGTCGAATATTCATTTGTTCCCTTATAACAGAAAGGTATTTAAATTTTTTTCCGCATGTTAGAGAAAAACCGATCTACAGAACGCATATTACAATAGAGACCTTCGAGACTATATAAAACTTTGTGGAATAGTCAGTGTGACACCTATAGGTGTCACTTTGAGGATAATAAATAAAATGACATCATTCACTCCTCGGGGAAGTCAAAATTAGGAGTCGTTGGGAAGTTGCTAAGTAGCGGCATGTCAACAATGAGATTTTAATCTTGTGAGATTATGGGATGGAGAATAGGTATTAGAAATGACCCTCCGTCTTGGTAGCTATTAGTTGCGGCTTGGTAATCTCATTTTGATGCACAAGAGTCGATGATTGCTCTGATGTGGTGATGGCCTGAGGAAGCTCCGGCTAGGCTTACCTCGGAAGCTAAACTAGCACAGTTCTCTGTGCTGGGGCCTGCACCATTAGCGGAAACAGGCCGTCAAAGTTTTTAAGTAATCAAAAGACCTTTCAAATATACCTGAGCGAATTGAGTGGTGATCAAAAATCCGCTCTCAGACGGGAGTTGAACTCTTGTTTCATCCATACCGGTGGCGCGTCCTACCACTACACCGTACATATACACGATTCCTGTCAGCTTTACTGGGTTTAGAAAGCGGTATGTGTTTACCCGATCAAACGAGGTAACGTTTGGTGGCTGGTAGCCATGATAGTGAGATGCTGAAGAAGGAGTAGTGGCTAAGCGGTGGTCTCTATGGTGCAGTGGTAGCACGCGCACTCACTTGACATGGGCGAAACACTGGATCAAGTCCCGCCTGCGGTCGGATTTTGATCACCACTCAATTCTCTAAGATATAGTTGAAAGGCCATAACACTGCGAAAAGAGCAGTCAAAACATCAGGAGTCTTGGCTATTGAGTAAGAAATTATGGAATTATATGTCTGTTTGCTTTTGATGTTATTTGAAGGAGAGACAATAAAAAATGTATATCTCAGCCAATGTCATAGTAGATCTAAAAGTGATTTATAATACGAAAAAGGAGCCACAAATGTTTAGTAACGAACCGCGAAATATACGTCTATCGATCCAACTGCTGAATTTGATTTGATATACATTTTTTGTATCAGAAATCACTTTTAGATCAACTATGACATTGGCCGAGATATAGATTTAGTCAAGAGCTTGCAGTGTAGACATAATTTCGGGCTGCGTTGTTAGTCTAGCATATTCTATCCCTTGCAATATTGGCATTCTAAAAGCCATGGCTAATTGTTTACAGTGCATCTCTCCATTCTTGTCAGTTCATAAGTTTTAGATTTAGATAGTAGAAAGGTAATCAATCGGAATTTGTTTCTATTTGACCGCCTCTTGCTATGGTATGATGTTACAATTTACCCAATGATGTAGAGTGGTGTACAAAAAATTTTTTCATCAGGTCGGATTACATTAGTGGGAGTAAAAAGATAGCATATAGTTTCTGATTATTACAGGATTGACGATTAAACAGCAGGAGTTCGTTGATGCTACAGGTATAAGCGAAAACTTTGGCGGTATGCCCTTCGACGGCATGCTTGGGCTCGGTTGGCCAGCACTTTCTGTTGGAGAAGTAAGTTCGGACATGTGAACATCATAGCAAATTCATAAAGTCAAAGCAGCTGTAAAATACATGGAATAAAGCACCTAATGGTTTAGGTTACCACACCTTTGCAAAACCTTCTTCCCAGCCTTGACTCTCCTTTGTTCACCATTTGGATAGACAACAAGGTAGGTTGGGGCAGAGCAAAGCACTATACTTTCAACGATTTCTTCAAATCTGTTTGATTTTGGTGTAACCTTACCTTCAAAAAGGGTTATTATGGATAAAAAGTAAATGATATTGTTCAATACTCATACTTTGACTTTGTGAGCCAAAACTCCAATTTGATATAGATCCCAATAGCAGACGTTTCGGCGGCGCCACCTTCTTGAGAGCCTGGAACGTTCAGGTTGCTCACAACTCAGTCGTCCAAGGAAGGAGGGAAGAAAAGAGAGAGATCACGCACTGGCCGACCGCTTCACATTGCGTAGCTCACTCGCCTTATTTTGAAGAAAGCGGGGTCGGAACACGGCACCACATCCACGATAGAGCCCTAATATTGTTCATCGAATTATCATCTCTTCCACGCACTGAAGTGACATCTGAGGGAGAAAACGCAATAATTGCAACCAGCTTGGAAGTGACCTCATCGACTTTTTTGATAGTCAGAGCTATTTTTTCTGAGGAGAAAGATATATATACACTCGTCGGTTAATGACTTTTACGTAAATACTCAATAAGTACGTGCTTGAAAACAACTAGTTTGCAAGAGTGTGTTTAAGTAAGTAAGTGTCGAATGATCACAACAATTCTAGTGTAGAAGTTTTGTCACGAAAAAATCTTATGAATAGCGTGTCCACGTTTAACTTCTAAGCTCCAGCCGTTAGTGTATGACGCGTTGAATTTTTGTGCAGCAGGCAAGCGCGTTGTCATTACAAAGTTGTAGTCTCGCTACAATTCAAAATTTATTGCCACTAAGACATTTTGTGGCCACTAAAGCAGAGTAGAGTATTAGTGAAGAAAGTTTAAGAAGGCGATCGGTTTTCGGAACAATGCCAAATCGTGTACAGAACAGTGAATTTTTTGTCAAAAATCAAGAGGAACATGAGACACCTCTCTGTCTATGGCATTCAGCAATTTTCCGATCATTAGTATAGCTTAGCAGTTGAGACTTCTATATTATGTGGAAATACTTTGTGTTATTGATTTATGAGCATTAAATTTTTATATATCCTCTTACTTCTACTGTGCACATTATTCACCGCTTCAACCCTTGTTGCTGGTCGTGCACACTAATTTTACGTGCTCCACTTAGTTCTTAGTTCGATGCGCCTTCGAGAAAAAATCCAGGAACTCTTCCAGTTCTTGCATTTACAAATAACTCCAATCAGAGCACTTATAGGTGGTTTTGAAGTTCATCAGTACATAAGGGGACCTCTTGGTCCGCTTAAAACTGCTTTCGCTCTGTATTCCCCTGCGCTACATGAAGAAATTTCATGCAGTAAGTGCACGATCATTGCAGGCTATTGTAAAGCTTGTAATCGAAGATGTAATGAGAAAGAGTATGGGTGATCTGAAAACATTTTGAATTAAAGATCTCGCACAGGAGAAAAATGTAAAGTTAATCTATGCATTTTCTCCAAAGATGTTCCTCATATTTCTCTCTGTCATTGTATCAATTTTGTACTGTACTATTGTGCTCGATGTATATTATTTTCAACCTTCAGCATACGGAGTGCATTTCATGAAATGCACCCTTTTCTCCTAAGTTTTTGCCCATTTGTGTATAACGTCCGATATGCGTGTTTAGTGCACTCTATAAATTGTTCACAGAGAAAATCCTAATGTACATGTCAAGGCTTCAATGATACACAACAGGTAGAGCAAGCAGAAACCAGAAAAGGATTCTTTTGTTTAGACGAAACTGTAGCCGTGTCGTCGGCCATCAAAGTAAGTTAAGAACAACATCTGCCTCTCATCGCAAACTTTATCGACAGTGGAAAAGACACCAACAAATTGCGTGGACTACATTGCAGCCGTGTCTCAGTTCACCGAAGCAGGTCGAGAGCAACATCTTTTTTTGATCGAAGACTTTATTCGAAGTGGAAAATAGTTTAGCAGCATCGTAACAAATGAATTCGTGCGCATTCCATTGGATAATGAACTCCCTTGAAAGAAATAGAACGACCATCCTTAAACTCAGCTGCGCGATAGTCAAGCAAAGCTGCTCTTAAACCTCATTTGATCATTGACTATCATGTGATAAAGCCCAGGCATACAACCTACGAACATGAGATTTTCCATTAATGATATCTGTAACAAGCTTAGTGGAATAGAATACTCTAAAGAAGGAAGTTGCTCAAATAAGTGAAGCAGTTCGTTTTGACACGATTGATTATTTCACATGCTGCACTAGAACAATTAATAAGCGACTGATGGGATACGAAATAGCTCTCTATAAAAGAGGACGCAATCAGAAGCTACTTCATTTCAAAATCCTGTAGTCTGCAGAGACATATGTCGTAGCAGGTAAGACTTTATGCCGAGCGCTTGGCCTACTCATCGTCCTGAGTCAACATGGAATTAAATTTTATCGTTGTTCTGTTTTTAAGTATTTCTTTATAACCGCAGGCTGCTAATTATTAACACGCAGTTATTTCCAGTAATTCCTAAAAAGCCTTCCAAAGGTTGGCAGCATTGAGGGACTTTACCGGATCTTTTGAGGTAACCAAAATTCGTTTCTCTAACAAACATTTTTGGAAAAAAACAATGGCTTACGTTCTAAACAAGTAGAGGTCGACGCCATTTTAATATGGGTCGAATCTTGTAGGTGCCTCAATCACTGTAAAGCAGCCAATCTGGGCCGTAGTTCTCTTTGATCGAGTGAATAGTGTGTGCAAACACTCATCTTCTGTACAACTGTAAAACGACTAATGACGCATGTAATTGCAGAATTAGTTAGCTTACTTTGCCAGAAAAAAAGTTTGCAAGTCACCACATCTTAACACGCTCATCGTTCCGGTACAACTAGCGTAGCGGAAAAGATATCGTTCGAACCTTTCAAGCACAAAATGAGTTCACCTGTTCCAACAGAGCATCTATCATTATTCGATCCGATATTTGGTGTCAGATTCAATAAGGAGGCGCTCCCATCCATCCTAAAAATTGGCGATTGCTTACATCAAAATCTGCATGAGCGCTTCACACCAGTTATATATGAATTCTGATGATCGCTTTGGAATGACCGCCCATTTACATATTAGCTCTCTTACCGAAAGAAATTGGTATTTTTAGAGCGTTACTCACCACAGCGCCTGGAGTCGCATAGATAATCACCCACTGATAATGACTTCTTTTGTTTACATCGAGCTCTCCTCTACTAGACCTGCAAATCTTTCCGTCAAAAAATTGATTAGAACTTTAGAGGCATAAAAGAGTTGGCAAAATGATACTTGACACTAACGATATAATGATTCAGGCGAAAATTTCTTTGGCTACCATTTATTGATTAAATCAACTATACTCTTGCGGTAGCCGTGCTAACGCGCAAAACCGTAGACCTTGTAGATCGCTATGAAAAAACTAGGTGAAGAAAGGTTCTGCTGTGAATCACGCAGTTTGATACACATATTGCCTACAATTGATAATATAATGCTTATGTCAAAAATGGACTCTTTTTAGTTACAAGAGGTCAAAAAGAATATCCGACCTCATTTTTGGACAAGACGTTTTTGTAGGAGTGTTAAAAATCATTCGAAAACTTGAATCCTGCCTGAAGCCATATGTAAACGGTATTCGAGAAAACCTTTTCATAAAGATGTGAAATTTGGTATGAAATTACGTTTCACATACGCGTATTTCTCACCGGACAGAGCTCATTCTTTTAATCACTAATAATCATTCGATGGCATAGAGCTTGCTGATTTGAGCGCCATGCTTATTTCCTTAAAAGACCGTTTCTCTGCAACGTAATAGGGAAAAAAGATAGATTCACACGAGCGAGCAAGGTGGTCTTTGGTCAATACGGGCCGCTGTGTGTGGCGGCAATGAGGGGCGCAGTCATCGATGGATTTTCAACCGATTTTATGCTTGTGCGATCTTTGATATCCAATTGCAATCATTTCCACACTTTTAAGGAAAAACTCCAGATAAAACCCATAACTCTACTACAAAAAGACTTCCTACACATTTTTACTATGAATACGCAAAAATCGATCATCGTAATGATCACTTTGATGGAATTTAGGGGGGCCAGAATGCCTTACTTGCTTCCAGCGATAACTGGAAGACATTCAGATACTACGAGATTTTTTACCCCTTCAGATGCTGAAAAGTCGATCGATCATGGCGTCGCCCTACCTTGCTGCCTTCTCTAACGGCCCGTGAGTTGACCAAAGAACTCCTTTCTCTTGCATGTGACTCAGTCTTATTTTCCCTACTGCATTATAGAAAAATGATCTTTCCAATCCAAGATCTAAGAACAGCGTTGGAATCAGCAGACATTGCGCTATTGGATGGCTACTAATTGTTCAAGGAAGGAGCTCTGCCCGGCGAGAAATATGCGCGCCCGAAACACAAGAGACTTCCCTCTGTAACAACGTCAAAAAAAAAAAAACTTTTTTGAGAACCGGCAACATAGGACTGTAGCTAGAAATCTAAGCTTTCGAACATTTGCTAAGCGCTTTTATGAAAAGTTTTTGTCCAGCGAAAAAGGTCGGATATTTATTTGTTCCCTTATAAGCAAGAAGAACTAAAAATTCATTGGCTCTTTCATTAATTTAATACCTCTAAGCGCTTCCTAGACGGTTCACACTGTTCTCTATTAGCAATCAAACTACTGAGCCATTTTCCACCTATTAGATTGTCACCATTTCATAAAATGACCTCTCATTTATAGATCAACCTTCTCAGAGAAATATTAATAGTCCGAGGTACTACCTATCAGTGTGCTTAGATGACCTCAGGAAAGCGCCTAATGGAGACTTTTGGTTCTTTAGTCGCGTCGAGCTTTTCAGCGTTAGGTATACAAAATTTTTCTCGTAAAGCCTAACTGAATCTAGTAGACAAAAAAGAAATTTGCAAACTGGCACATATTTATTCACTGATAGGTGTTTTTTGATCGAACAATAGGCGGTACAATGTTTTACACGAGGCAAATTATTTGCGGGAGGGAAATATCTAAGTTATTTGAACTAACTCAATTATAGAAGAAAAACGTGTTAAAGGGGACAGAACGCTTTTCTTTTTGAGCACGTTTCTTTTTCCGGTCTCGTAATATATTACAGGATAATGAACTCCCATAATAGAAATAGGATGACTATCCCCAAATTCAGGTGCGCGATAGTTAGGCAAATACCTCGTCTAATCATTGACTGTCATTTGGTAAGGCCCAAACCTACCTATGACAATGAAACATGGAATTTTCCATTACTGGAGTCTTCGACAAGTTTCACGGCAAAAAATGTAGGAGACTTGCTTGAACAAGTGAATCTGTTCATTTCATATTATTGATTTTCAACACACTTTAGTGAAATAGTTGATATAAGACTGATAAGATGAGTGATAAGTCCCTATAAAAGAGGCGATTATCCTATGTAACTTCATTCGAAGTTCTGTAGTCTGAAGAGGCTTACGTCGATTAGGTGAGATTTTATGCCGAATGCTCGACCTATTCACCATTCTCAGTCAACATGGAATCAAATGTTATCTTTGCTCTATTTTGAAAAATTTTCTTTGTAAGCATCTGCTATTAATTATTGTTATTTCCAACCGTTCCAGAGAAGCTTTCCAACAGCTAGAAAACGTGGAACGTCAGGTTTAGAGGCAACATATCCTTGATGAGTGAGAAGATCTCGTGAGGTAACCATTAGTCGTTTGTGTAACAAAGATGTTCTAAAAGAAGAGTGGCATATGTTAAAACTGAATGAAGTGTTGGACGACATTTAAGCAGCATCGAATCTTAATGACGACTCATCCACGCTAAGACACCCAACTTAAGTTGTTGATCGTCTTCAATTGAGTGGATAACGTCTGCATCAAACGTAGATTATCTACAAGTTCTGTTAATCAACATAAAAGTATATGACTTATTTTGAGCCATAGGTCTAGTGCTATATAGGCGCCTATTTCGTCCTATTGGGACTCATCAGTAGCACCCTCCCTCGGTTCCGTCGATCCCTTGAGGTTAAATAATCCTCTAAAGGAATCGGCGCCGAGTAAAAACTAATCACCCAAAGTCGGATGATGGTCTTACCTGACTTTGTGGTGACCGGCAGTCGAGCTTACGGCTTTTAAAATGAACTATACTTCTGCTATCGACTGCTTTTTTACAGACCCGCTCAAAATGATTAAGTCTGATAATTATCAGACTTAATCATTTTGAGCGGGTCTGTAAAAAAGCAGTCGATAGCAGAAGTATAGTTCATTTTAAAAGCCGTAAGCTCGACTGCCGGTCACCACAAAGTCAGGTAAGACCATCATCCGACTTTGGGTGATTAGTTTTTACTCGGCGCCGATTCCTTTAGAGGATTATTTAACCTCAAGGGATCGACGGAACCGAGGGAGGGTGCTACTGATGAGTCCCAATAGGACGAAATAGGCGCCTATATAGCACTAGACCTATGGCTCAAAATAAGTCATATACTTTTATGTTGATTAACAGAACTTGTAGATAATCTACGTTTGATGCAGACGTTATCCACTCAATTGAAGACGATCAACAACTTAAGTTGGGTGTCTTAGCGTGGATGAGTCGTCATTAAGATTCGATGCTGCTTAAATGTCGTCCAACACTTCATTCAGTTTTAACATATGCCACTCTTCTTTTAGAACATCTTTGTTACACAAACGACTAATGGTTACCTCACGAGATCTTCTCACTCATCAAGGATATGTTGCCTCTAAACCTGACGTTCCACGTTTTCTAGCTGTTGGAAAGCTTCTCTGGAACGGTTGGAAATAACAATAATTAATAGCAGATGCTTACAAAGAAAATTTTTCAAAATAGAGCAAAGATAACATTTGATTCCATGTTGACTGAGAATGGTGAATAGGTCGAGCATTCGGCATAAAATCTCACCTAATCGACGTAAGCCTCTTCAGACTACAGAACTTCGAATGAAGTTACATAGGATAATCGCCTCTTTTATAGGGACTTATCACTCATCTTATCAGTCTTATATCAACTATTTCACTAAAGTGTGTTGAAAATCAATAATATGAAATGAACAGATTCACTTGTTCAAGCAAGTCTCCTACATTTTTTGCCGTGAAACTTGTCGAAGACTCCAGTAATGGAAAATTCCATGTTTCATTGTCATAGGTAGGTTTGGGCCTTACCAAATGACAGTCAATGATTAGACGAGGTATTTGCCTAACTATCGCGCACCTGAATTTGGGGATAGTCATCCTATTTCTATTATGGGAGTTCATTATCCTGTAATATATTACGAGACCGGAAAAAGAAACGTGCTCAAAAAGAAAAGCGTTCTGTCCCCTTTAACACGTTTTTCTTCTATAATTGAGTTAGTTCAAATAACTTAGATATTTCCCTCCCGCAAATAATTTGCCTCGTGTAAAACATTGTACCGCCTATTGTTCGATCAAAAAACACCTATCAGTGAATAAATATGTGCCAGTTTGCAAATTTCTTTTTTGTCTACTAGATTCAGTTAGGCTTTACGAGAAAAATTTTGTATACCTAACGCTGAAAAGCTCGACGCGACTAAAGAACCAAAAGTCTCCATTAGGCGCTTTCCTGAGGTCATCTAAGCACACTGATAGGTAGTACCTCGGACTATTAATATTTCTCTGAGAAGGTTGATCTATAAATGAGAGGTCATTTTATGAAATGGTGACAATCTAATAGGTGGAAAATGGCTCAGTAGTTTGATTGCTAATAGAGAACAGTGTGAACCGTCTAGGAAGCGCTTAGAGGTATTAAATTAATGAAAGAGCCAATGAATTTTTAGTTCTTCTTGCTTATAAGGGAACAAATAAATATCCGACCTTTTTCGCTGGACAAAAACTTTTCATAAAAGCGCTTAGCAAATGTTCGAAAGCTTAGATTTCTAGCTACAGTCCTATGTTGCCGGTTCTCAAAAAAGTTTTTTTTTTTTTGACGTTGTTACAGAGGGAAGTCTCTTGTGTTTCGGGCGCGCATATTTCTCGCCGGGCAGAGCTCCTTCCTTGAACAATTAGTAGCCATCCAATAGCGCAATGTCTGCTGATTCCAACGCTGTTCTTAGATCTTGGATTGGAAAGATCATTTTTCTATAATGCAGTAGGGAAAATAAGACTGAGTCACATGCAAGAGAAAGGAGTTCTTTGGTCAACTCACGGGCCGTTAGAGAAGGCAGCAAGGTAGGGCGACGCCATGATCGATCGACTTTTCAGCATCTGAAGGGGTAAAAAATCTCGTAGTATCTGAATGTCTTCCAGTTATCGCTGGAAGCAAGTAAGGCATTCTGGCCCCCCTAAATTCCATCAAAGTGATCATTACGATGATCGATTTTTGCGTATTCATAGTAAAAATGTGTAGGAAGTCTTTTTGTAGTAGAGTTATGGGTTTTATCTGGAGTTTTTCCTTAAAAGTGTGGAAATGATTGCAATTGGATATCAAAGATCGCACAAGCATAAAATCGGTTGAAAATCCATCGATGACTGCGCCCCTCATTGCCGCCACACACAGCGGCCCGTATTGACCAAAGACCACCTTGCTCGCTCGTGTGAATCTATCTTTTTTCCCTATTACGTTGCAGAGAAACGGTCTTTTAAGGAAATAAGCATGGCGCTCAAATCAGCAAGCTCTATGCCATCGAATGATTATTAGTGATTAAAAGAATGAGCTCTGTCCGGTGAGAAATACGCGTATGTGAAACGTAATTTCATACCAAATTTCACATCTTTATGAAAAGGTTTTCTCGAATACCGTTTACATATGGCTTCAGGCAGGATTCAAGTTTTCGAATGATTTTTAACACTCCTACAAAAACGTCTTGTCCAAAAATGAGGTCGGATATTCTTTTTGACCTCTTGTAACTAAAAAGAGTCCATTTTTGACATAAGCATTATATTATCAATTGTAGGCAATATGTGTATCAAACTGCGTGATTCACAGCAGAACCTTTCTTCACCTAGTTTTTTCATAGCGATCTACAAGGTCTACGGTTTTGCGCGTTAGCACGGCTACCGCAAGAGTATAGTTGATTTAATCAATAAATGGTAGCCAAAGAAATTTTCGCCTGAATCATTATATCGTTAGTGTCAAGTATCATTTTGCCAACTCTTTTATGCCTCTAAAGTTCTAATCAATTTTTTGACGGAAAGATTTGCAGGTCTAGTAGAGGAGAGCTCGATGTAAACAAAAGAAGTCATTATCAGTGGGTGATTATCTATGCGACTCCAGGCGCTGTGGTGAGTAACGCTCTAAAAATACCAATTTCTTTCGGTAAGAGAGCTAATATGTAAATGGGCGGTCATTCCAAAGCGATCATCAGAATTCATATATAACTGGTGTGAAGCGCTCATGCAGATTTTGATGTAAGCAATCGCCAATTTTTAGGATGGATGGGAGCGCCTCCTTATTGAATCTGACACCAAATATCGGATCGAATAATGATAGATGCTCTGTTGGAACAGGTGAACTCATTTTGTGCTTGAAAGGTTCGAACGATATCTTTTCCGCTACGCTAGTTGTACCGGAACGATGAGCGTGTTAAGATGTGGTGACTTGCAAACTTTTTTTCTGGCAAAGTAAGCTAACTAATTCTGCAATTACATGCGTCATTAGTCGTTTTACAGTTGTACAGAAGATGAGTGTTTGCACACACTATTCACTCGATCAAAGAGAACTACGGCCCAGATTGGCTGCTTTACAGTGATTGAGGCACCTACAAGATTCGACCCATATTAAAATGGCGTCGACCTCTACTTGTTTAGAACGTAAGCCATTGTTTTTTTCCAAAAATGTTTGTTAGAGAAACGAATTTTGGTTACCTCAAAAGATCCGGTAAAGTCCCTCAATGCTGCCAACCTTTGGAAGGCTTTTTAGGAATTACTGGAAATAACTGCGTGTTAATAATTAGCAGCCTGCGGTTATAAAGAAATACTTAAAAACAAAACAACGATAAAATTTAATTCCATGTTGACTCAGGACGATGAGTAGGCCAAGCGCTCGGCATAAAGTCTTACCTGCTACGACATATGTCTCTGCAGACTACAGGATTTTGAAATGAAGTAGCTTCTGATTGCGTCCTCTTTTATAGAGAGCTATTTCGTATCCCATCAGTCGCTTATTAATTGTTCTAGTGCAGCATGTGAAATAATCAATCGTGTCAAAACGAACTGCTTCACTTATTTGAGCAACTTCCTTCTTTAGAGTATTCTATTCCACTAAGCTTGTTACAGATATCATTAATGGAAAATCTCATGTTCGTAGGTTGTATGCCTGGGCTTTATCACATGATAGTCAATGATCAAATGAGGTTTAAGAGCAGCTTTGCTTGACTATCGCGCAGCTGAGTTTAAGGATGGTCGTTCTATTTCTTTCAAGGGAGTTCATTATCCAATGGAATGCGCACGAATTCATTTGTTACGATGCTGCTAAACTATTTTCCACTTCGAATAAAGTCTTCGATCAAAAAAAGATGTTGCTCTCGACCTGCTTCGGTGAACTGAGACACGGCTGCAATGTAGTCCACGCAATTTGTTGGTGTCTTTTCCACTGTCGATAAAGTTTGCGATGAGAGGCAGATGTTGTTCTTAACTTACTTTGATGGCCGACGACACGGCTACAGTTTCGTCTAAACAAAAGAATCCTTTTCTGGTTTCTGCTTGCTCTACCTGTTGTGTATCATTGAAGCCTTGACATGTACATTAGGATTTTCTCTGTGAACAATTTATAGAGTGCACTAAACACGCATATCGGACGTTATACACAAATGGGCAAAAACTTAGGAGAAAAGGGTGCATTTCATGAAATGCACTCCGTATGCTGAAGGTTGAAAATAATATACATCGAGCACAATAGTACAGTACAAAATTGATACAATGACAGAGAGAAATATGAGGAACATCTTTGGAGAAAATGCATAGATTAACTTTACATTTTTCTCCTGTGCGAGATCTTTAATTCAAAATGTTTTCAGATCACCCATACTCTTTCTCATTACATCTTCGATTACAAGCTTTACAATAGCCTGCAATGATCGTGCACTTACTGCATGAAATTTCTTCATGTAGCGCAGGGGAATACAGAGCGAAAGCAGTTTTAAGCGGACCAAGAGGTCCCCTTATGTACTGATGAACTTCAAAACCACCTATAAGTGCTCTGATTGGAGTTATTTGTAAATGCAAGAACTGGAAGAGTTCCTGGATTTTTTCTCGAAGGCGCATCGAACTAAGAACTAAGTGGAGCACGTAAAATTAGTGTGCACGACCAGCAACAAGGGTTGAAGCGGTGAATAATGTGCACAGTAGAAGTAAGAGGATATATAAAAATTTAATGCTCATAAATCAATAACACAAAGTATTTCCACATAATATAGAAGTCTCAACTGCTAAGCTATACTAATGATCGGAAAATTGCTGAATGCCATAGACAGAGAGGTGTCTCATGTTCCTCTTGATTTTTGACAAAAAATTCACTGTTCTGTACACGATTTGGCATTGTTCCGAAAACCGATCGCCTTCTTAAACTTTCTTCACTAATACTCTACTCTGCTTTAGTGGCCACAAAATGTCTTAGTGGCAATAAATTTTGAATTGTAGCGAGACTACAACTTTGTAATGACAACGCGCTTGCCTGCTGCACAAAAATTCAACGCGTCATACACTAACGGCTGGAGCTTAGAAGTTAAACGTGGACACGCTATTCATAAGATTTTTTCGTGACAAAACTTCTACACTAGAATTGTTGTGATCATTCGACACTTACTTACTTAAACACACTCTTGCAAACTAGTTGTTTTCAAGCACGTACTTATTGAGTATTTACGTAAAAGTCATTAACCGACGAGTGTATATATATCTTTCTCCTCAGAAAAAATAGCTCTGACTATCAAAAAAGTCGATGAGGTCACTTCCAAGCTGGTTGCAATTATTGCGTTTTCTCCCTCAGATGTCACTTCAGTGCGTGGAAGAGATGATAATTCGATGAACAATATTAGGGCTCTATCGTGGATGTGGTGCCGTGTTCCGACCCCGCTTTCTTCAAAATAAGGCGAGTGAGCTACGCAATGTGAAGCGGTCGGCCAGTGCGTGAGGTATCCAGCGAGAGATACATGCCATTCAAACGGCGAGCGATGGTGTTACAACCGTATACAATTGTCTGCCCAGGCTACAAAAACATTCTCTAATCGCCCTTTTGTTATTGAAGGAGATGAATTTGAAATTTTGATCTGAGCACATAAATTTACAAGTGTTAGGATTCGTCCATAGGAATTGATCTAGGAAAGTCAACAGCTCAAGATTATTAATCGAAACACAGCTACAAGAACGTTTATATTGGTCAAATCATGGAACAGCAGTCTTCAAATGATCAGTAGCCCTTGCTACGATCTTGCAAATCATCCACCAAACCACCGAGGTCCTTGTTTTGCCTTTCTTTCAGCCATATTTCGACTTATTACCGACATTTAGTCAACCGTTTTCTCATTTAAGAGAATTAGGAGAAAGAAAAAAACCAAATAGTAGACGGCAAATAAAAGTTAGAACACTGTAGTTTTGCTTACGGCCTTAGCTTGATTGGCTTGATTTACCTAACCACTTCACTTATCGGATGAAAAAGTTTTCCAAATGAAGATTTTTACATGCAGTTGGTTAGGTAAGTGGTAAGCCTACAACGAGCTTAGCAAGCTGGCAGTTGCTAGATCGATTGGCCCACTATGGAACAAAAAGATTTTACAACGTGGTTAATAGCAAAAAAAGACAAAAAACAAAGAAATCAATCCAACCTAGCGGTGCATTCTGTCTATCGTGTTTCAGCTCCGTGTGAAATATAGCTCAAGCACGAACGAACGTCAAAACCTGAGGCCAAAGCTTTAGGATGATTATTGAAACTCTTATGAGAAATTTTTGTCCAGTGAATGAGAACGGACATTCATTTGTGCCCTTATAGCAAAAAACGCGTAATTTGTCACTCAAAAACGACGATATGACGACAATAGGAGCGTGTGTTTGAATTTTAAGAGCAATGTCGAGTATATTCGTTATCAAAAAATGTCAAGGCATTCAAACAGCACGAATAACTTGTGAACAAAAAATTTTGTGCCATTAAATCGATTAAGCATTGTTTTCCATTTGACTGCAGTTACGTATCAAAAATCCAAGAAAGAAATGATCAAAGCAATAAATTGGTGTTTTCAGTTCGAGACGAAGTAACACGCTCGAAAAAGGAGTAACGGAAAGAGGTATACGCGTGTCTTCAGCATGGTCGGCTTGCGAAACTTGGCCTCTCCTAACACAAATATTTCACTTATGTGGTAGATTAAGGTTTTGAAGAAACATTACAATCACTGAACGATATACCGCTGAATAGACTTAAAAAGGTGTTTTTAGCAAAAAGAATCCACGCGCTGCGAAAATCACAAACTTCAAGCGAGAAAATCACAATCATGCGGAACGAAACAATTGTGACTAATATTGAAAATTCTATTCTATCTCATTTCTGTTTTATAGTCATTCAATCGCATGAGAAATTTTAGCTTCAAAACTGAAAAGTGTATATTACCTGAGCTTGCTTTATAAGAGGGTCTTCAGACTATGTTCTGATACATGGACAAATATTACGTCTTCTCAAGTTATGACACTAGGGCAACTAACACGAAGATTATCAATTGGAACTAATCAAAATTGTTAAGCAACGTTAACTCTAAAAAAAATCCATTCTTCGTTACGGTAATGATTTTGGCCGGAAATGGAGCGCGAAGATGACTTTGGAGCAGTTTTTGATCGCTGTTCTTGCACTTGCACATCTCTGCATGAGTGAGCTCGTGTGAAATCCTACGACACCTTCATTCCTTATCTGCTGTCATCAATATTTTGCTGATTGTTGCCTCAACACAGTTAAAATCGTCTGTCAACTAATCGATAGCCAAATTCTGATCCTTTTCAGCTGCTTCGATGACGACCTCTTGATGCACTTCGGGTGAACGTCTCCAGAGTGCAGCTGTTCTTTGACGATAGTGTTGACGGAGGGAAACTCAACAAATAACAGGAACGCTGTTCGCCCGGACAGAAATCCTCAAGCTTTTGAGCAGCTGATATATTTGGAGGCGGCCTGTGCATCGCATCTCATTCGCATTCGTAAAGCAGCGGATTGCGATAAAGGCTTAACTGAGTGGCTATGCTACCGCAAGTATGGACATATCTGGTGCCTAAAAAAGGATCAGAACGTTTTGCACAAGTCGGTCTGATTGGTTGCCGAAGAGTTGGCAGAAATGTGCTTAAGATGGCGCTATTTTGAAGCTTTGATGAACAATTTGGGTTACTTCTAGTTAATAATGTGATTTTTATTGCTCTAATGCCGAAATTCATGACACGACCTGATTTTATGTTTGAATTTCGTAGTTATATCGTAGTTTGGACTTTACAGTGGGTTTGATAGGAGTTAAGCAGTCAAATTTAGATGACGGAAGCATTTTTATGTTACGAAAAATGGTATACGACTTAGGATATCTCAGCAACGGTATATCTCTCAGGAATCCACGCTCATGCATCGTACGGACCCGTTTTTTTGAATGGGCAAACGACATCGTAGAAAACTAATCTTGATTCTATTCCTTTTGCAACATTTATCTGGGGGTGAGGTCACTCTGACATTCTGTGTACTCAGTGGAGTATTTTGCACATCAATCAGCAAATGTGATAAAAGATTCTGCTTCCTGTGTGGGCAAAATAAGCACTGAACTTCTATCACAGTGTTATTCCCATAGCTCAATGAATCCCTGCAGAGTCGTAATTTGATACAAGTAGAATACTTCTCAAACAACAAAGTCTAGAAGATAATGAAAACCGAGTGATTGCATAGTGAGCAGCGTGAATATGGCCAAGAGATTCCTATCTGACCTTACATTTTTCTGATGTTCAGGACGTCTTGATTGAAATATTTATTTAGGCACCTTTTAACGTACATATTCTACAACAGCAGGTTTACAGTTGTCGGCACATAGTTGACTCTTCTTGTACACAATTTCAGACAACTCCTCACAATAACATAAACAATGCACACAATACTGTACAGAATGCACTTCCATTTCCTATAGTATCATAGGCTAGCTTATCTTGTAGAAAATGTGAGATCACCACATTTTGTATATTTTGTGCAACAGCCAATCCAGCATACTGCATAGGTGATAGTCTTCGGATGTCTTGCAATAGTGGATTGTGTGCTTCCAAATAGTGAGTAAAATTGGTACGCTTAAACAAGGAAATAACGAGAATACGCAGCACTCACTAGTTTTTTCTGAAATTATCGCGGTTTTTCGTACAAAGTTCTTCCAAACGCAAAAAAATCCGATCGTTCCTCGCGTACGCGAAATATAAATGGATAGATCAAGGAAATCAATAAAGTCTATGTACGCAAAGTGAATACAGTCATCGTTTTCTCATACAGAAGTGAGATCTGTAATTTGTGCCAGAAAGCACTTAGATGGAAAGTGGGAAATAAACTACGCAGAATAGACAGGGGTATACCTATGACAGAAAGATGAAGGACCAAGGGGTCTCTGGTGTGATGATAGTTCTCCAGAATCGCTTGCATGTGGTAACATTGAATTTATTTAGAAAGATGAGAATTCGACGAGATGCCACGAAGGACGAGCACACTCAATTTGAAAAGACGTAGAGTATGCAAAATTAAGTGCGCAGGTAAAAGGTGATGATTTGGAACGACGATTAGTGTTCGAAGTACAGAACAATTAGATTTATAAAATGCCAGTACTTGCAAAAGAATAGAAAGGATAAGACTCTCGGCGTCGATTAGTACCTAGGGGATGCTCCATGCATTCGACACTAATTTTTTCAAACTTTGTTCTAGTTATTGATTGCACATGTGGTCTTTACAATAGCTCGCAGTGACCTACCGCTTATCGAGTCAGTGCTGCTTATCCTCCTAGACAAGTCTGAGACCAGTCTGGTACCAACTTACTGACAAAAGAAGGATGAATGGCTTGGTGAGCCATGAGAGCGAGATCAAACCACTGACGTTGTGCACGACGCCGAGTACCTCTAACCACTGCGCCACAAATACAATATCTGTAAACAAAACAAAATAGCTTTTTTTTGTAATTATTCAGGGTTTCTAAACGCCAAAGCAGAGCACTACTCAAAAAACTTCTAAGAGTTATAGTTGCACCGACATCGCATCCAGTGGGAGTACACCTTTTAACCAACTATTCATTAATTTGCATTGTTCAGCCACTCAAATGGTTTTAAAGCAGTGCGTAAAATAAAAGATATCAAATCTGAGAGATTTCCAACGCATTTTTTGTTTTATAAATCTAAACTGCTTATATTGTCGATTTTTGGTTGTTATTCGTTGTGGTAATGAAAGGAGAGCTGTTGACAAAAGAAATGGATCAATAAACAGAAAGATGGAGAAATATAAGCAATATTGGGTTTTCCCTCTGACAATCTAGGATTTCAGGAGGTGTTAGCGTTGTTCACCAAAATGGCCCTTTCATAATAGTTTCTTCAGTGATTATCTATCTTTTAGTGACGACAAAATCCACTTTAATACCGATAAAATCTTAATTTCATTGCAGAACTACCACATTATTCCAGGACGCCACCGGCCGCTCCTTGTCGCCGTCTGAACCGGTCGTCGGCCGAAAATAATCGCCGTGTCGAAAGAGCAAAGCAAAATCTTCGACTCACCTTGACGTGAACTTCTGCGTCATGAGCCCGTTTTTGGAAGATTCTCACGTTAGAAGTCGATAGTGAAGTATCTGGAATTGGGTATTAAGGTGAATGGTGTAAGTCATTATAATGAACACAAGTAGCAGCTCACCTAATATTTTCCATGACAATTCCTGGATCTTAGTGTGCGTTCGATCTGGTGCAAAATGTATAGATAGTAGCGAAAGCGGAAATGTTCTGCAAAACCTTCGTTAACTATGACGCGGTCATTTCCATGGCTGTTATCCATCGACGGCATCCAAGTCCACTTTTGAGAAAGAAGCCTGAAGAGTTGTGAATTATTACTTATCACTTATTTCGTCAAGACAAACTCACACAGCGTCTCACTCTGTTCTTTACATGGTAATCCGTGGATCCCTTCGTGGCGTCCTTTGGACGTCCTTCTACATCCAATGTTTGCACTAAAATCTCCAATGATTACTTGAACATCTCTTCACAATCATAAGAAACTTTTTCTCATATTCGCACTTTTTCGTTCTCCTTTCCTTCAATTTTCTTTTGCTTTCTCTTCCTTCCTCTCGTTTTTGCTGTCTCTTTCTCTTCCCCGCTTTTCTTTTTTCCTTTTTCTCTTTTCGTGTTTAATCTTTTTTCTTTTGTTTTCTTTTTCTGCTCCTTGTTGTTCTTTTCGTCTCTTCCCTTCTTCTCGATTTTTTTCCTTTTTTTCGTTTATTTTTCCTCTTCTATTACTACTTTTTTTCACTTGGCTCATTCCGTGTGAAAACAGCGATGCTGTAGTACAGCAATAACTCCCTCTTCATAAGTTTGACGAAGCCGCATCATACCATTCTTCATTAAAAGATCGATCACGGTCTCTACACAAGAAACGACAGTCGCATACAAGTGACTGCGCGTCACAGCTACAGGAGACCACCTTAGCTGTGCTAGTTTTTGGCGGCCTTGAATGGCTCTGAAATTCGGCTTGCCTCTCAATATTTGCCCTATCCAAACTGCCGCAATGGGGCTCTTTAGGTGTCGGAGCAATGAGGTCAAGTAATTTTACTGCGCTCATCTACGATGGACGCACATGGCCACCTATTATATGCAGGTGACTCGCAACCTCATCCTATGCACTTCACGGACATAATTTACAGGCTTCTGGCCAAATTGATTCGTAGAGATGAGTTATGCCAAATTGACTCAACGAAACAATGAGATCATTTCCTGAACACACTTGTGCCTTACAGAAGAACTCAGTCGCTTTTGGTCCGCGTTCTAACTCTCTATCCACCACCCGGGGAAGCGCCACGTGGCCTCGCGACTAAACGGCTCGAGATCCCTCTATGAGGGAGATCCGCGGTTCTTTCATTCGAATCGAAATAAATGAGTACATTGCGAGTTTTTCTGCCCGGTCTTGATACTGCAAGAGGTTCTAAATACTTTTATCGGATGTTCTTGCTCTTCTTCACTACATCATCGAATCTCTTTAACGCTCTCCAAGTCGCTCGTTTCCTCTTGCTCAACTCTGGAGCTAGTTCGTTCATCATGTTGACATCACGACCTAGGTAGACATAACCGGAGCATTCGGAGATGTTCGTTCCGTTGAGCGTGAATAGTGCATTCAAAACCCATCTCCTTCTCGTCAGCATCGTTTTTGTTAGATATAGCCAAATTTTCCACAGGCATTGCCGAAATCGGTCAACATTTGTTCCACCTGGCTAATGCTTGGCGTTATCAGAATCAGCTCAGTTGTGCTCGTGATACGGTTGGACTTTCAAAATTTGAAACGTTGTGTTTTGAACAATCTATGAATCGCATTACAAATACGTGTTCGCATTTCAATGGCATTCCACTGTGGCCGGACGTCTGTACTGCAATTCCGTCATCACATGGCAATCATAAGGCAGTCGTTGCCACTGTGTTTATTACACTCCTTCAAAGAGCTGCAAGTAAGCTCTCGCCGTATTGAAAGAGCACAGTCCAGTTCGTCATGTTGTTTACACGTCTCTCTGCAACATAAACGATGGTGCTGTTATTTTCTTTACTGCTAAATTGTAAACAAAGGATAAAATGACTTCTTCTTCTTTTTTGTTGAAAAAGAATGAAGATGGTTGCATTAGTGAGTAATTGCTATAATCAATACTGTCTAAGTCGATAGGATGTTGAATAAAATGCTGTACTCGATTTATAGGAAATTTATGGAAGTGAATTAGAACTTTATAAGAACATACAATACAATCCGTCACAACTATCATTTGTAGTCCATAATGTCGATATCGCAAGCTTGTCTTTTCTTACTCAAAAACGTAAGTGACTACTAACATAAAGATTATTTATGATCTGAAGAAAGTTAGAGCACTCAGTGTCCTATCTTAATGTTGCTTGGAAATGTTGAGATAGCTATCGATGTAGAGCGATGTGCAAGGCTTTTGCGGGTGGGCTCGAACATAGACTTGACCTTATCCAGTGAACCGTGCTCAAACTGTTACTACCGACGCCTGTTCTGACACCACTCTTCCTACGATCCAACGCATCTGTATGTCAGCAATCAACCGTCAACGGTGTGGGACGGGTTGTCAGTATCAAAATTGAACGAAGTCACGTAACCGATATTGGTTAAGATGATCAGACAGGATTTCTTTTTATTTAAACGCTTCTAGAGGTGGTATGATATTATAGATTTACCCGGTTCTTGTTGGTTACAAAGGCACGAATGAATATGTGACCTCATTCGCTGCACAGGAACTTTTTATAGGAGTAGTAATTATTCGAAAGCTTAGATATCTGGCCAGAGCTATACATAGCCGGTCTCCGAAAAGACCCTTTTATATCGCTGTAAAGTTCATAATAATATTATGCTTCACACGCACACATTTCCCGCCGAACAGAGCTCTTTTTTCATACTGTCAGTAATCATTCGATAGCGTAGAATTTACCAATTCTAACTCTGCTTATAACCTTAAAAGACCCTTTCTCTGTAGCGTAGGAGGGAAAATAAGACTGGCTCACGGCAGGTCGGCTGACAAGATGATCGATCGACTTCGAGAATATGATTATGCAGAGAAAATCTCGTGGCATGTGAATGTCTTCAAGTCACTGTTGGAAGCAAGTTGAACGTTCCTGCCTTCCGAATTCCATTGAAGTGACAATATCAGTATTCGTAACAGAATGAAACTAATCAAAATCATTTCGTAGCATAGTCATCCGTTTTATGCAGTTTTTCTTTTAAGGCGAAGAAACAATTGTGAGTTGAATAAAAAAGACCGCACTACCATAAGACTGGTCTAAAATCGATCGATAGTTGCGTAGCCCCCATTACGGCCTCACCCAGCGGTACGTAAACCTGCCAAAGACCACTTGCTTGCTTGTCTGTTTAATATTATTTTTCCTGCTGCACTGCAAGGAAACGGTCTTTCCAGACGACATTTACAGCATTGAATCCAATAAAACTTTCGCTATCACATCATTGCTAATATCCTAGCAACAGAGCGCTGTCCGAAAAGAACTATGGGCGTGTGGATCACAATTTTTTCTCCATATTTTACAGCGTTATAGGAGGGTCTTTTCAAAAATCGGCCATGTAGAGCTTTAGCTAGAGATTTAAGCTTTCGAATAATTGCCAACACTTTTATAAAAAGTTTCTGATCAGCAAATGAGGTCGAATATTCATTTCCACTTACAGCCGAACTAAACCATGGGCCCATTGATGTAGCTGCCGGATAGGGTGAAATGTGGGTACGATTTCTACATGAGGCGAAAGTTTGACACATCAGTTTTTTTAGAGTTAGAGGACACAGAGACAGTTTTTTACGCGGAATTTTTGAATGATTATTGCAGAACACTAACGTATTCATGCGTCTATGGGAGTTTAGAAAGCAAAGCCGATGTCTGAAACGATGCTACGGTAGTAGCATAGCAGTTGGCCAGATAAATGTGCAAATATAGAAAACAAACTCTGCACACTGAAGCATATTTTCTTCTACATTTATAATAGCTGCAATGATGGATCCCAAATTGTTTACCAATTCCTCGGTGTCGTGGGGAATTCTTAAGTATCGGAGTACGGAGTTCAGTGGAGAGTTTATCCGTCTTTAGCAGGGTCTCCAAAGATAAAGAGGCGTACGACGTTTCCACCCGAAAGCCCAACCAAGAGTAAGCAGTAATTACTGCGGTCTTGGTAGCTACTAGTCGCAAGGTGGTAAACTTACTAAAACAAGAAGAGCGGGCGACCGCTCTTATATGGTAACGAATTGAGGAAAACCCAGTTATGCTCACCATCAGAACCTAGGAACATAAACAGCTGAACCAGCAAGAAAACTCTTGCCTCAATACCCCTCACACTGGGTGATCCCGTCCACGACATTGGACGGTGAGACAATCGGTGACAAGCGATCAAATCCTGGGCTCAATGCGATCTCACTGGAAAACGACAAATCGAACTAGTCTGCGACACGACATAGAAACTTCTTCTTGTTTTGCACCTAGAACACCAGAGCAGTCTTCTGAGACGCCGATATAAACGCAGTTCTTGAAGCTGCTAATCACATATAATCCCATGGGATGCCTTGCAACAAACGAAACGCAGGAAGACTGACATAAGACAGATAGACGACGGATTTCCCGCTATGTGAGGCGAAATTTCGTTACAAATGTCGGCGTGAGCTTTGTCGTTCACCCGTATAACTCCAATATACAGGGGCGGAAATGATGTGATGATTTTGCACCTTCTTCAAGTTCAGCACTGATCATATTTTTTTACTAATACTGATAACTTTATTGATCTCTTTGTTTGATCCTGGTTCAGAA
Source organism: Parelaphostrongylus tenuis (assembly GCA_019055375.1). Classification (NCBI taxonomy): domain Eukaryota; kingdom Metazoa; phylum Nematoda; class Chromadorea; order Rhabditida; family Metastrongylidae; genus Parelaphostrongylus; species Parelaphostrongylus tenuis. Next base: position 69,999 of record JAHQIW010004697.1, read on the forward strand.
TCCATTTATGTACTTGTCTGTATTCATTTGTGTACAAGATAGGGACCATAAAAATTAACGTATCGCAATAGGTGTGTTGTACAAGACGGGAACTAAAACGCGCGGTACGTTGAAACCAACTGGTTTAAAACTAGTAAGTGCGTACAGAGGCGCAGATCGTTCCAAGAAAACTGGAGGGACTGAGAACCGCCCTCGAAAAAGTTGTCCAACCACCTCGTATACTCCGGAAAGCATTCAAAAGATGCGCTGCCAGTTTCAACGAAATCTGCAGCATTCGACGCATGAAATAGCTCGGGAAGCTCGGAATCAGCCAGTGGAGTGCCCGAAACATTGTCAAAAATAAGATAAAGCTGCGCAACTACAATACCGCCCGTGTTCATATTCTGGACAAGAAGATGAAAGAAAGCGGCTTACAAAGGCTCGCCAGTGGTGCATTTACTAAATGTTCCTCGCTTTTCGCAGCTGTTTTTCACGGATGAGAAGATATTCACAATTAAACCACTTCTGAATCGCCAGGATCGACGTCGATTTCTCAAGAAGGGTCATCAGAAGTCCGCAGTAGCAAAAGTCATAGACCGCAGTCATTTTCCGGACTCTGTGGTGGTCTAGGCCGGCGTTTGCGCCACCGTAAAGACGTCGTTAGTGTACAACGAGAGAAATGTCAAAATCAACGCTACGTGCAGCAGCAAGTTTTACAGGGCATACTGACACCTTGGTGTACTCAACACACTGGCGCCAACGGATTTACGTCTCAGCAAGACTGGGCTGCTGCGCATTCGGCCCTTTTAGCGATTGTAATCTGTCAAAAGCTATCTTTAGGCTTTTGAAACAGGAACATTTGGCTGTCAAATTTGTCGAATCTCCAGCGCATGGATTACTTCGCGTGGTCCATACTAAAGGAAAAAGTTTCGGCTTCTCGCTACACTAGCGTAAAGGCTCTCAAAACGGCTTTGACGCTCATTTGAAACGAAATTATCGCTGAAATGTGCGCGGACATCAATGGAAATTTTCACAAGCGATTTCATAAATCTTTGAAGGCCAAAGGAGTCAATTTTAGGAATTTAACACAAGTTCTTTTTCCATTATTATGATTGTTGGTTTAATAAACGTAATTATTCCTTCAATTCATGAAGTCATTCGTTCGTGCAGTATTTATTTACTGTCGAAATGGAAGTGATTCTTTGAGAAGAGAGAAAACCGTCCGTGGTCATGAGAGTCTTCCAAAGGCACGACAAAACGATAAATTTGAAGCACTCACTGCACTAACTTTCCTGCAGTTGGAAGATCTTGAGCTATTAGGTTGGCAACTAAGTTCTGTCGTATATTTCGTTATTCTTAGTTATCTACGAAAAATTTACCAGTTCTTTTCCACCGCGTTTTTTGTCACTCAAAAGCTCGTGCTCACAAGATTTCAAATGATGAACCATTTTAGTTCTTGGAACCACATAAAAATTTCTTTTCAAAGTTTGGTGACAGCGACATCAACACGCCAAAACCGGCTACAACAGCTTTGTCGATGCGGTGTTATTTTGCAGAAAGACAACGCCCACCCATCTGTTGCTGGTATGACAATGCAAAAGATTGGAGAATTAGGGTGTGAATGTTTAATCCATTCACCGTTTAGCCCAGATGCTGCTCCAAGTGACTACTATCTCTTTAGTTCGCTGCAGCATTTTCTGACAGGAAACTGCTTTGCTAGAGTCAATAATGTGATTAGGCACCTGTCTGAGTATTTTGCTTCAAAAACGCCGAAATTCTATCGTAAAGGCATCGAAAAATTACTAAAATCTCGACGCAATATTATTAATTCTAACGATGCATATTTCGACCAAAAATGCTCACTTGTTAATGTTTCATACACTGTTTTATTATAAAATTTTTGATGCGACGAAACTTAGTTGTGAACCTAGAAGTTCTTCACCCAAGACTCAAAATATGTGAATATTTGTCGTAGAGCATTAGTGCGATTAATTAGCATATAAAATTGTAGTGATCAGTACCGTTTTCTGACGAGACAATTGTGCTGTCTTATATTAGGAGACGGGAAAAGAAATGTGATAAGATAGAAACCCATTCCGTTCACTTCAACACAGTTTCTTCTATAACTGAATTCGTTTCAGTCATTCGAGTATTTTCTTCTGGTAAATGATTCGCCTTTTTTAAAACATTCGCGAAGCCTAGTATTCGATCAAGGAACACCTATCAGTGTATACTATGTGCCAGGCTGATCTTTCTTTATTCGTCTAACAGATTCAATTTGCCCTTCCGAGAAAAAAAGTTTGCAGATCTAACACTGGAGAGCTTGGTACAAGCAAAGCAGGCGCATTCCCGTTGCTTCTAGACACACTAGTGCGGCAGCACCTTGGACCACTAATTCTTTTCTGTGAAAAGACCTATCTGTAAATGGGCGGCCATTTCATAGTACGATGAGAATTTACTGGTTGCAAAATGACTCAATGGTCCGATTGCCGATAGAGAACAATGTGAGCCTTCCAGGAAGCGTTCAGAGGTAGGAAATTATTCGAGAAATCAAGGAATATTTTAAAAATATAAACCAACGCTATATGTATCTAACCGCATGATTCACATCAGTGGCTTTCTTCAATTAGTTTCCGCAGAACAATCATACATGGTCTACGGTTTTGCGAGTTGGCACGGCTACCGCAAGAGAACAGTTGAATTTATTTATGATTAGTAGCCGAAGAGATTCTCGTCGGGTTTCGTAGATGGGTGGTGTTAGATACTGATTTGCGAGACTCTTTTATACCTACCAGCTCACTTAAATTTTTCACAGAATAATCTGAAGACTTACTAGAGGAGAGCTCGATGCAAACAAAAGTAGTCATTTTCCCTATGTTATTTTCAATCAGAATTTGGGCGCTGTGGTAGGTGACTCAAACACCAATTTTTTCCTAACAGGGCTAGTTTTTAAAGGAGCGGCCATTTCAAAGGATCGTCAGAAATCATGAACAGTCGGTGTGTAGCAGGCTCGCAGATTCTGATGCACGCAGTCGCCAGTACTCAGTACGGGTGGGAGCGCCTACTTAGCAAATCTGATACCAAATCTTCAATCCCAAAATCATAGCCGTGGTTGGAACAGGGTGAGCTCATTCCGTACTTGCGAGCTTTGGACGATATCTTTTACGCTATGCTGGCTGTACTGGAACGAAAGACGTGTTAAAATGTAGTACTTTGCAGCAATGTTTTCTGACAAAGAAGCAAACTATTTCTGCAACCTGGGCGTCATTTGGGGTTACTCAGTTGTTCTAAAGAAAGGACTTTTTTGGTTAATAAACAAAGATTGCAATTAGTCTAGGTTTCACGTATACAACTATTCGATGAAAGGAAACTACGGTCTCACTTAGCTGCTTTAACGTCTGAGTCTTTAGAAAATACGACCTCTATCAAAATATCGTCCTAGGCTGTATCTGTTTAAGACGTAAGAATTCTTCTTTCAAAACATGTTTGTTGCAGAAATGAGTGTTAATTACCGCAAAAAGTTTGCGCAGAAATCCGCAATGATATTTCGCTTCTTCTCCACCTCCGCTCCTCCACATTTCCCGACTTTTGAAAGGCTTTCCTGAAATAATTAGAAATTTGAATGCTAATTAGAAATATAAATACTAGAAATATAGATAATAATAGTAAATAATAATTAGAAATATAAATGCTAGAAATATAAATGCTAAAATTAAATAAATGAAGCAGGCAGTGGTTATCAAGAAATGTTAACAAGTTGAACAACCATGACATTCAATTCCATAATAGCTGAGAATGAAGAGTATCTTGAAAGGTCGGCATAAAGTCTCACCTGCTACGACATATGCCTCTGCAGACTATAGAACTTCGAAATGAAATTACTTCGGACTATCACCTCTCTTACGAAAAGCCATCTTTTATCTTATCAGACGCCTATCAAATATTTAATGCGGCACGTTGAAAATCAATCATACCAAAATGAGCCGTTTCACTTGTTCAAACAAATCTCTCACTTCAAAGTATACAAGTCAACTGCTAACTATACTAACAATCGGAAGACTGCTGAAAGCTATCGATGGAGAGGCAGCATGTAATGTACAGTGTAATTATTGACAAAAAATAATTTGTTTTGTAACTGATTTGTCATTATTCCGAAAATCGACAGGCTTCTTAGAGATACTTCAGCAATACTTTATGCTTGAGTTGTCACAAAATTTGTTTTGGTGACGATAAAATTTCGAACTTCAGAACAACACCGTCTACCGCGCGAAAACAACGTGTCGCCGCGTTAACGGAGGTAGCTTGAAGGTTAATGTTGACAGACTAATCACAAGCCTTTACTGCCGATAAAACCTTTTCATTAACTTTTTGTGATGGTCGATATTTACCTGAGTACACTTCTAAAAATTAGTTGTTTTCGAGCAAGTACGTACTGAATACTTACGTAAAAACGACTAAACGACTTGTGTTCTGAAAATAAGCTCAATACTACGAGGTCCAAAATCACTAGTTCTTTCTGTCAGTGCTATGAAAGTATGACTGAGTGGATTGCGAATCAATCTGATATTTATAGCTTAGAAGGCTACGAAATAAGCTAATCTGTTGAAACGTATTACGTTGTGTCATTAAATCTTCATATAAGTTTTGGCACTAGCGCAGTAAACACCGAATTTATTTAGCAAAGGCAATCAAAACTGCTCAGCAACAGTATTCAAAGTATGCGTCATCAGCCGGAACACATTTTTGTCATTTCTCAGGTAATAAATCAATGCCGCCTTATGCAGGATTTTCCGAGCTTTCCTTTGGTACCACAGCTGTCCTACTTGCCACATCGCAGCCGTTCAACGAAGCCTTTGTCGCAGTTTGCTACTTTACGAATACGAACTGGTAGGCGAGGCACAGACCGCCTTCGAGAACACCAATCTCGCAAAGGCTAAAGGATTTGTGTGAGCGAACATCGTTTCGATTTGTGCTGAGTGTGGCGCCGGCAACACCAACTTGAAGGACGAGCTGCGCTCCGGCCGTCTACGCAATATTGATCGAGAGACCGTCATCGAAACAATTGAAGATTTGTTGCCTGAGAGATGGCAGAAATGTGTTTGGGCCGATGGCTCATACTATGAATAATGTTGTTAAGAGATTTTTAATAACTTCTGCCTAACAGATCTGGTGCCGATGAATCGACCATCATATGTATATACGAATCATATAAAATTATCTTTAACCAAAACACCTACAAAACTATCAGTGAGAAAGATCGAAGTGGCAAAAAATGACACTCTAAAAATTTCCCACAACTTTTTGCTCAGCCAAACATTATGAAAACGTTGTTTTAAATGTCATTTCAAACTTGAACGTTAAAACGCCATTTCCAAAACCATGACTGATTACCGATCCTTGACAGTGTTCATCACATTGGTCCACTTTAACCAGTCGCGTTCATCGTCATCTGTAATTTTCGACGCGATCTTGCACTGTCCACGATAAAGCAAGCCTCAACTATGACATGAAGATCGACTTAGAAACTCTGAAATGCTTTTGACTTAGAAAAAATCAGACAGGATGCACATCTCAAATGCAACGTTTAAAATTTTCGTGATTGTCCTAGCCAACACGAAGTGTAGCGCTAATTTTTTTAGCCGCGCCTGTACATGTCATGAGAGACCTTATCCTTCTTTTCAGAAAGATTTCCTGCATGAATTATTTCGAATAATTGAAAACTTGATTTCTTCAAACGTTTACACCAAGATGCATTATCCGTGACCTACTCTATACCAGGGAGCATCGAAACTCTATGAAGAAAACGAACCAGATAGTGCCTCTTCAGTGGGAGTAGTGTAGCTCCGCGGCTCCTTTTCGGGACCGTATGATCCTATCATGAGCGTCTCCTTTGAAATCTGCAGTCCATGGCGACTCACCTTTCGAATATATCTAAACTGAAGAGTCCTAACTAGACTTTTCTTCAGCTTGGAAATCTTAGAAGTAAATCAGATCTCAGACAAAGCCAATTTGGCGCAGATTTCCACCAAGGTTTTTTTTTTCAAATAAAATCTCGAAGTGAAAAACACCATTTAAAGACTGACTAGCTATAATTTTAAGCACTCAGGACAGAACAGTTGTAGCAAGACTCACTTAAGACCAATGACGATTTCACGTTGAATATAGAAGTCGAATCGAAGCCTATATTGACTACCCACCTTGAGAACGAATGTCATTTCTTGCGATGCACCTCAAATTTTTTATGTCGAGCATACCACTACAATTCCGCTGTATCGATCAGTAACATGTCCATTAAGTAGATAACTTGACTGGCCTTTTGCTCTTGTTAAATGGATAAAAATAAGAGCTAACTTTACTGCTGTGATATTCTTAAGAGGTGAACGAGTGAAAAGATGAATATATGAGCGCACATAATTGCTATCACTGAACTGAAGAGAAAGCTCTTCAAAACCAGGAAGATAAGAGGAGGAGAACAAAGTAATAACTTTATTTAACTCTGAAAATGTTCATGAACGTTTACGGAAAATGGTACCAGAGCCTAAGAGCTCCATTGGAACATTTGGGAACGTTCCTAAATCACTATCAACACATGTTTGAATGTTTTATGCTTCGAATGGTCTCGTTTATCGGTATCAATATAGCGACTTTGTCAAGGCGAGTGGCACCAACGTTTGTGGATCAGTGGATCGTCGCCGGTACAAAAAATAGCTCTCAAAGGATCGATTCTGTTTTCCCTTTATGACTGATGAAACCCCTCTACTCGAGAGCTTTCGTAGGCGGCACCTATAGGATGCCAGCATCAATTCACACAGTTGCAAGTGATTTATGAGCAAACACCAAAACACGACTGAAAAGTTTCATCTCCCCGACATATTTTCTAAACTTTTCTCAATCATATCCCGTCTCTTCTAAACTTCACTATTCATTTGAGAAATATGATGTTGATGGCTGAGCGCACGTCGAAAATAGTATAGCTTCTCAAAAGTCTGGTAATCCGTCTACACAGAACAAAGGTGACAGTCAGTCATGCAATGGAACTATCTGATGAATATATCATATCTTTCGTTCCGAGTATTTTCTCAAGACCACGCCCATCAATATGTTTAATAATGATTTCTTCTGTCACTCATGAGGTCTGTTATAAGGCAACTTATAGAACCCGAAACACATGTTTCGACCTTGAAAGTCTCGTCAGTCTGGCGACTTAGCTAAAGACGAAAGGTACCGCCCGACTGACGAGACTGTCAAGGCCGAAACACGTGTATCGGGCTCTATAAAAGATAACATGCGTGACTCAAAAAATGATTATTAGGCATATTTGATGAGTGATTATAGTAAGGATATTGTAGATTAAGATCACATTTCCCTGAAGCTTTATAAGTACTAAACGGTCTACGTAATGTTGCACAACTTTCTATTTAATGTGTAGGATTTTTCCTATGTTTATAATGAGTGTCAATTTTCCAACGTTCATTTACAACACTGAACTGGTCACAGCAATACTTTGTTGGTCTGTGCACAAGTAAAAGAAATTGTAGATGACCGAAAAAGTGATATACCGTGCTTAGCTAGATCCATTTTGATTTCTTCGCAACCATCAACTTGAAGGGTGATCGATTTCATGATCACAATATTTGGATTGTTCTCATCTACGATGACACTGGTTGGCGACGTTCCTAGCAATGTGGCTTTGTATTTTGTAAGGCTTTCGTCATCCTGAAAGAATCACTCATAGGACTGCCAATACAGTGCCTAAATCTTTCTTTTCATCGACCCTTTTTTAACCTGGCCATAAATATTCACTATAGTCTGTGAGAATGTTTAGAGCTTTTTCGAGGTCGGTACGTGGTAAGCCTACGTACATTCCGGTGGTGCTGCCCGCTTCATCAGTGGCCCACGCCGCACACTGACTCTACTCATTAGCAGGGATGAAGAGACTTTATTTATGGTGATAGCACATGATACTGCGGTATTATCATTTCTTTCAGTTGATGGACTACGGTACCAACTTTGGAAGGTTCTAAACATTTTTACAGACTATACTGAATGTTTGAAGCGGGGTTCAAAAACAGTCGATGAGATGGTTTCTACGTGTTTACTACCAGCCGTAGTCCATCGACTGAAAAAATGGTGATTACACAACATCACGTGCTATCACCATAAATAACGTCCTTTCATCCCTGCTATTGAAAAGGGTTAAGTGGGGTCGTGGGCCATTGATGAAACGGGCGGGCGGCACCGCCGTGATGTACATATGGCTCCGATGTGCCAATCTCAAAAAGGCTCCAAACATTCTCACAGATTAATTCTTTTAATAAGATAATGTAATGAATTACGCATATAGAAAATTTTTATGAGAACGGAAAACAAATAAACAATACAAAATTCTGCCCAGCAAACCTCATCTAACAACCCTATTATCAATTTATTTAGTTATCAAGCTTAATCTTTCACAATACTCGTCATCAAAATTTACTGTGCGGATTCCAGCACATTTGGATTCGAGTGTCTCTCGAATTCTTTCTCCACAAAGGTCTTTGGAGCTAATCACGACTTTTTCCTACTATTTTTTGAGAATTTTGTCTCCTCTGGAAAAGTTGTAGAATGCTGTTCAAGGCAGTTCTCATGATAATTCGGTGATAATATTCAGTCCGGTGATAATTTCAGTAGACATAGACGCTCGGTAATAATTTTAGTGGACATAGAGTGTGAGATGTTCGTGGCTCACTCTTAGTGTAGGGACTGGAGCATCCATACACGATTGACAAAAGACGAGAAAGGGAAACTGCCCGACTGGCGAGACCACAAGATCGAAACACGTGGGTCAGGCTCTATAAGTTAATCCATTTTAACAGGCCACATGACATGCGTGGCTCAAAAATGATTATTTGGCATATCACATTATCATTTTAGGGCGCCACCGACCGCTCTATGCCGCCGTCTGAACAAGTCGTCAGCCGAAAAGAATCACCGTGTCGAAAGGGTAATGCAAAATCTTCGACTCACCGTAACGCAAACTTCTGCGTCATGGAGCTCGTTCTTGGAAGATTTCCGCGTCGAACGTGGATAGTGAAGTCTCTGGAATCGGGTATTGAGGTGAATGGTGTAAGTCATCGTAATGAACACACGTAGCCGCTCACCTTATATTTTCCATGACAATTCGTGGATCCTAGTGTGCGCTCGATCTGGTGCAAAATGTATAGATAGTAGCAAAAGTATTGCAAAACCTTCATTCACTATGACGCGGCCATTTCCATGGCTGTGCTATCCATCAGTGACATCCACGTCAACTTCCAAGAGAGAAGCTTAAAGAGTTGTGACTTATCACTTATTATATATTTCGTCAAGATAAACTCACACAGCGTATCACTCTGTTCCTTACGTGCTAATTCGTGAATCTCATTGTGCCGTGCTTTGGACGTCCTTCTACATCCAGTCTTGCGCTAAAATCTCCAATGATTACTTAAACATCTCTTCACAATCCCAAGAAACTTTTTCTCTTCTTCTCACTTTTTCGTCCTCCTTTCTTTCAATTCCCTTTCGTTTTTCTCTTCCTTGTTTTCTTTCTGTTGTCTCTTGCTCTTCTCCGCTTTCCTTTTTTTTTCTTTTTCTCTTTTCGTGTTCTTCCTCTTTCTTCTTTTATTTTCTTTTTCTGCTCCTTTTTCTTCTTTTCGGTCTTCTTCTAGTGTCTTCTTCTTCTCATCTTTCTCCTTCGTCTCGATTTCTTATGTACTTTTTTTCGTGTCCTCCTTTTTGTCTTCTTCTATTATTGCTTTTTTCACTTCGCTCGTTCCTAGTGTAACTGGCGATTTGAAAGTGCAGCAGATACTTCCTCTCCATCAGCCTGACGAAGCCTCATCGCATCATTCTTCATTAAAAGATCGATCACGGTCTCTACACAAGAAACGACAGTCGCATACAAGTGACTGTGCGTCACAGCTACAGACGATCACCTTTGCTGTGCTAGTTTTAGGCGGCCTTGAATGGTCCTGAAGTTTTGCTTGCTTCTCAGCATTTATCCTATCCAAGCTGCCGCACTGAGGCTCTTTCGCTGTCGGAGCAATGAGGTCAAGTAATTTCACGCGCTCATCTACGATGGACGTGCATGGCCACCCGTTATTTATTGCAGGTGACTCGTAACCTCATCCCCTGGACTTGCACGGGCTTATTTTACAGGCTTCTGGACAAATTGATTCGTAATGTTATAATGAGTTATGCCAAATTGACTCAACGAAACAACGAGATCATTTCCTGAACACACTTGTGTCTCACAGAAGAACTCAGTCGCTTTTGGTCCGCGTTTTAACCCCCTATCCGCCACCCGGGGACGCGCCACGTGGCCTCGCGACTAAACGGCCCGAGATCCCTCTATGAGGGAGATCCGTGGCTTTTTTTCACCCGAATGAAAACGATTGAGTGCATTGCGAATTCTTCTGCACGGTCTTGATACTACAAGAGGTTCTGACTACCTTTCAAAGTAGCTAGACTTGTCACCTGTCGCCTGCCGTCTCGCTGATCATCGAGTGACTCGAGCGGGTACCAGCAACACTTCCATTTTTCCTATCGCTCGCAAGAGTAGCCCAGTAGATCCTCCTCTCTCTAGGGATTCACTAAACATATATCTTTCTTCTTCAAGGATTTGTGTAGAGAGCAGCCATCGGGTCGCCAGATCCAACTGTGGAGCTCTTGATATCCTGAGCAAGCTAGTCGGTAGCAGTTCGCGTCCATCGGTTTTCGTTGAAGTGCAACGGCTGTCCGGCCCGCCTTATTTTCCATAACTTAGCGTGTAGAACGACATCCTCAAAATTCGATCAATGACGTAGGTCTAAAATTCGGGTCCTTTCTCTCACTTGCGGGATAACGAATACTCCTCCTATCAACGCCCCTCGGCTGCGCGTTCATGACGCCGAGTGCTCTTTCATCCTGTTTACGTAACAACTAGGTTTCTGCTGCATATGTTGAGGCAGAGCTAGTTGTTGAGTCGAAAAGGTGGGCACGGAGTTGGATGTTCTTCCTCCTCTTCATTACATCATTGATTCTCTTGAACGCTCTCCACTTCTCTCGTTTCCTCTTGCACAACTCTGGATATAATTCGCTCATCATGTTGACATCACGACCTAGGTAGACGTAACAGGAGCATTCAGAGATGTTCGTTTTGTTGAGCGTGAATAGGGCATTCAAAACCCATCTCCATATCGTAAACATCGTTTTCGCTAGATTTAGTCAAAGACCAATCTTTCCACATGCATTGCCGGAATCGGTCAACATTCGTTCCAGTTGGCTGATGTTTGCATTTATCACACATAACAGGTAGATCAAATCAGCTCAGTTGTGCTCCTGATATTGCTAAACTTTCAAAATTAGTAAAGATGTGTCTCGAACAATTATGTATATCACAATACAAATGCGTGTTCGCATTTCAGTGGCATTCCATTGTGGCCGAATATCTGAACAGCAATTCCAGCATCACATGGCAATCATAAGGCAATCATTGCCACTGTGTTTATGACACTCCTTCGAAGAGCAGCTAGTAAGGTATGGCCGCAATGAAAGTGCGCAATCCAGTTCGTAATTTCGTTTACACGTCTCTCTCCAACATAAACGATTATAATGTTATTTTCTTTACTACTAAATTATGAACAGAGGAGAAAAGACTTCTTCTTGTTTTGTTGTTGAAAGTGAAGATAGCTGTATTAGTGAGTAATTCCTCTGATCGAATCTGTTTAAGACGTTAGGATGTTGAATAAAATTTCGCACTCGATTTATAAAACATTTATAAGAGTGAATTGGAACATTACTAGAGCGTACAATATAACTTGTCACGATTACTGTTTGTAGTCCATAAGGTCATTATCGGAAACTTGTCTTTTTTACTCAGAAACGTAAGTAATTACTAATATAAAGATTATTAATGATCTGAAGAAAACTAGAGCACTCCTTGTCCTTAGCTTAATGTTGCTTGGATATGTTCAGATAGGTACTGATGTAGAACGATGTGCAAAGCTTTGCGTCAGTTGGGACTCGAACCCACACTTGAACCTATACAGGGGCGCGTGTTCGAATCGTTACACTACCGATGGCTACTTTGACGATACTCTTCCTACGCTACAACGCGTCTATCAATCAGCAATCAAGCGTCAACGGTATGACACAAATAGTCAGTATCGAAATTGAACCCATTCACGCTGACAGATACTTGGTAAGCAGATCGGACCGGATTCCTTTCTATTTAAACGATCCTAGAGGTAGTATAATATTATGAATATAGCCTGTTCTTGCTGGTTACAAAGGGGCAAAAGAATATGCAACTTCATTTGCTGCACAAGAACTTTCTATAGGAGTAGCAATCATTCGAAAGCTTAGATCTCTGGCCAAAGCTGAACGTGGCCGGTAATCGGAAAGACCCTCTTAAAGCGCCGTAAAGTTAAAAATAATATTATGCTTCACAAATTCACATTCCTCGCCGAACAGAGCTCTTTTTAGACTTTCACTAATCGCTCGATAGCGCAGAATTTACCGATTCCAACGCCTTGCTTATGTCCTGAAAAGACCGTTTCTCTGCAAAGTGCGAGGGAAAATGAGATTGATTCACACTCTCGAGCAAGTGTTCTTTGGTTCATTAATAAGTCGCTGGTTGAGGCAGCAAGGTCTTCTGACAAGATGGCCAATCGATTTTTCAAGCATATAACATGCAGAGAAAGTTTCATAGTAGCTGAATGTCTACGAGCCACTGCTGGAAGCAAGTTAGTCGTTCTATTCTCCTAAATTTCATAAAAGTGACAATAATTATGATTGATTTATCCGTATTCATGGCAAATTAAAAGTATTTACAGTCGTTTTGTTGCAAAGTCATCCGTTTAATCTAGAATTTCTCTTACAAAGCGGAGAAACAATTGTAAGTTGAATAAAAAATATCGCGCTATCATGAGACCGGTTTGCAATCGATCGATAGTTGCGCAACCCCCATTGCAGCCTCACCCAAGGGTCCGTGAAGTGGCCAAAGACCTCTTGCTCGCTTATGCGTTTGATCTTACTTTCCCTGTTGCACTACAAAGAAACGATCTTTTCAAGAAATGATTACAGCATTGGCATCAAGAAAACTTTTACTATCGAATGATTACTGATGGCCTAAAAACAGAGCGCGGTCAGATGATAAATATGCGCATCTGGAACATAATTTTCTTTTGAACTTTACAGCATTATGGGTGGATCTTTTCAAAACTTAGCCAGGTATAGCTCTAGCCAGAGAATTTTGCTTTCGAATGATTGCCAACACCCTTTTAAAAACTCCTATCCAACGAATGAGGTCGAATAAATATTTTTTCGATTTATAACCAAACTGAACCATCTACCCATTGATGCAGCCCCCGGATAGGGTGAAATGTGTGTACGAATCGTACATGACGCGAAAGTTTGACACATCACTCTATATCAATGGCTATATTTATAGCATCATGTCATCTCTAGAAGCAGTCAAATAAAATGAATTATGTTGGAAACGTGTTTTACTCGGACTTTCTTAAATAAAACTTGTATAACACTACAGTATTTTAAGCGTCCATGAAAGCTTAGAGATCGAACCCGACATCTGGAAGGATATAACGGCAGAAGCATAGTACTAGACCAAAAAAAGTGTGCAAATATAGAAAACAAACTCTGCGCACTGTAACATATCTTTTTCTGTTTTTATAACAGCTGGGATGACGGAAGCACTTCCATTTCATTGTTGTCACTGTCGCGTATTTATTCTGTAAGAACTTTTGAATGAGCAAGAATTACATATCACTATGTGCCCATGCAAACTTGGAAATATTTCACTTATATATCTCATATGGTTTAGCACCTCATTGTGGTTATGATCGTTCCTGGGTATCGGAATTCGAAGTACAGCGGAGGGTTTGTCCTCCTCCACGAGAATCTCCCATGATGAAAAGGAGTTCGACGATTCCACCCGAAAGCACAACCAAGAGTAAACAGTACCAGAAATCACTGCCGTCTTGGTAGCTACTAGTCGCAAGGATAATCTCCCTGTAACAAGAGTACGGGCGACTGCTCCAATAATTTAGCGGCCTGCGGAAGCCACGGCTAGGCCTACCTTGGGACTCCAGGAAAAAAAACCGCCGAACCAGCAAGGAAACTCCTGCCTCAATACCCCGCACACTGGGTGCTTCTTTCTACAACGTAGGACAGTAAGACAGTCGGTGACAGGCTATCTTTAAGCAACCTCGTTGGAAAACGACAAAACGAACTCGTCTGCGACACGACATGGAAACTGCTTCTTGTTTTGCACCTAGCAAGAAAGCAGTCTTCTGTGACGCCGATATAAACGCTCTCCTTGAGGCTGCTGATCACATATAAATCCATGGGATGCTTTACAACAAACGAAGCGCAGGAAGACTGACAGAAGACAATTAGAAGACCGCTATCCCGCTATTCGTTGAGCGACATTTCGACACAAAATATCAGCATCGGCTGTCGTTCACCCGTATATCTTCCATTTACAGGGCGTAAAAAATGATGTGACAATGTTCTAATTTGTTAATTTTGGTAACAATTATATCTTTTGCTAATGCTGACAATTTTATTAAATTCTTTGTCCAATTCTGGCTTAAAATTTGCTTATTTAATTGTCTATTTTCAGGTGTGCTCAAGTTATGGACCGTAAAATTCAACGTATAACAGTGGTTTAGTTGTACAAGACGGGAACTAAAACGCTCGACAACGTCAAAATCGGCTGGTTTTGAAACAGCAAGTGCCTACAGAGGCGTGAACCGTTTCAAAGAGGCTGGAGGTATTGAGATCCATGACTCAGGACCGTCCTCGAAAAGATCGTCCAACCGCTTCGTCTACTGCGGAAAACATTTAAAAGATCCGTTGCCAGATTCAACGAATTCTGGAGCGTTCGACGGACAAAATAGCTCGAGAAGCCCGGTAACAGCTAGTGGAAAGTCCGAAACATTGCCAAGAATAAGCGAAAACCGTGCAGTCACAATATCGCGCGTGTTCACTTTCATGAAATAAAAACGGCTGTGAAAGACTTGCCAATTGGTTCATTTGATAGTTGTTCCATGCTTCTTGAAAGTGCTATTCAAGAACGAGAGCATGTTCACGGTTGAACCACTCCACAGTTGCCAGAATCGGCGTCAATTTTTCAAGAAGGGTCAGCAGAAGCTCGCAATCGCAAATCCATGGGCTGTAGTCATTTCTCGGCCTCTGTGATTGTTGGGGCAGGCATCTGCGCCACCAAAAAAGACGTCGTTGTTCTTCCAAAAAAGCTGAAGCCTTCGAGCACTGAACACTTTGGTGCGGACGCATTTGAGCTTCAGAAGGACTGGGCTGATACGTATTCGGCAGCCTCAGCTTTTGCCGTCTGTTAAGGGCTGTTCATAGGCTCCTGGGGTAAGGACATATGGCTGTCAATTTTGTCACATCTCCCACCCAATGGATTACTCCGCGTGGGACACACTGCACAAAGTCTCGGCTACTCGCTACGCTACCGTAGGCGCGCTTGAAACGTAGACCGTAGACGTAGACGCTTTGGCACCCACTTGAAACGAAACTACAGCGGACTGTACGAACATCATTGGAAATTATTGCATGCAACTTTGTGAATCTATAGAGGATAAAGGAATCAATTTTGAGGATTTGTCATAAGCTTTTTCGTCTATTATCATAAGTGCTGGTCTAATAATCGTAATTATTCCTTCCATTCAACGAGTTCATTTGTTGGTACTGCATTTTTTTACTGTCGAAATGGAAGTCATTCTTTGAGAAGAGGAAAGACCGTCCTTGCTCATGAGAGTCTCCCAGGGGCACGGCAAAACGATAAATTTTCGGCACTCGCTGCACTAACTTTCTTGCAGCTAGAATGTTTTGGGGTATTAGGTTGGCAACTAAGTTCTGTCGTATTTTTTCGTTATTCTCAGTTATGAGCAAAAAATTTATCCGTTGGTCCTTTTTACCGTTTTTTGTGACTCGAAAGCTCGTGCTCACAAGATTATCAATTGTAAACCATTTTACTTTTTTGAACCGCACAGAGTTTTCTTTTACTTCACAATAAATGCTTCAAAGCATAAGATTCATAAACGTCCTTTGTATGAGTTGCTTGGGTAATTCTGTCATCGATGCGGCACAAAACTTATGGAAAGCACTTAACCACAAGGTGGTTGATTAACAACCTGCACAAAAATGATTCACAGTTTCGTGAGGGCGACACCAACACGTCAAAACCGGCTG